>JAUJYV010000072.1:0-124871 GCA_033995625.1 Ophyiulus pilosus
CCTGACTTTTCCAGGTCATTTCCAACTTCCCTGACTATTCCAGGTTTTCCAGGTTTTCCAGGTCTGGGGGTACCCTGTATAATAGCCGAATAGCCTCTACTTTGGAAAGCGCCGCACATTGGCCTTTTCGGGAAATAAAGATGGAAGAGAAAAAAATGATAACCCCTCCAATTTCGTGTCCAAATTTTAAGTGGAGAATGTTTTTTCCCAGCGTGCAATTTGGACGAGTATAGAGAAGAGTAGAGAAAAACCATAATTAGAATCTGACAAGCGGCTACTTTAGCGTGCCGATCCACTATGTCCTGGTCAAGCTAAAATGCGTGTATGGCAATCTGTGGTGCTTTATACAGCTCCATACAACCGAACGGCCGCCATTTTCCTTCCAAACGTGCGCAGAAACATTGGCGTTCGAGAGGGTTTCCCTTTCCCCCTTATTACCACGCGCACCTTACACCTCTCGGGGTGTTTTTTCTCCTGCCGACAACAGACCCAAGTGTGTAGTAATTGCAGATGATTGCAGCTTTCTGGCTAGGTCTAGTCTATTAATTTGACGAGGCGACGCCACGCGGTCATGTCCGGAATCACGAAGGGGCAAGGCACTCGCTCCCAGAGCGCCAGCACTCGAGGAATGATGCATGCAAATGATGGCGAGGGGGTGGAGGAGGACGGTTATTAGGGCTCATTACTAGAGCTTTTAATTCGTGCTCTTAACACCTGCCGTCGTTAATTCAGAAAGGCTTTTTTAATGACACGGCACGAAAATGGAGCCCTTAAGACTGCAGTCCGCCATTAGCACTTCTCTCTCCACACAGGCCTGTTCAAAGACAATATTTGTGGAACTGGGAATTCCAAATGCTTCCTGGGCGGTACTTAACCTAATTTTCTGTTTGCCTCCTATGGTATAATTGACAGCCAATACTGCTAATGGAATGTTTTTTAAATCCACCCCACATAAAAGCGAATGTATGTATAGTTCAAAATATACACAATTCTATATAATTTGATTTTGAAAGAATAGATAAGAGTATCTTTGGTAGCACTAAAAAGCAGCCTCATTCCAACATGGCCGCCTCTTTTTCTTTGGCAGCGGCCATATTGGAAATATTCTTTTTCAAAGGGTTAATCAGCCACCAGGTTGCGGCATTCGGTATCTTTTTTGAAATATTAAAAAAAAAAAAACATTAAACTTAATTTAAGTTTCATGGCGTAATAGAAAACGCTGTCTGAGTTAAGTCACAAATGTAAAAGTAATTAAAATCATTTAAAAAAAAACAAACGTAATTCGTGAAATTTTATTTAAAGCTATTTTTAAAAGGACTTTGTTTCTGTCTGCAATTTAGGTTGTTTTTATTACTGTGCATTAAGCTCCGTCAATTTATCTCATGCGTCTTGCCAAAACACTTCAATTAAAAGATTGATTTTCCATCATCTTAATAGAAGACACTGTTCTGAATAATGCTGAAAAATATTAACTTGCAGGTTACATCTTATGTTCTGGGTTTTATCTCTTATACGAAATCGCCGACCCTTTGCAAAGATGATTGAAACAGAAACATGAGACTGCTTTTTGTAGCTTTTACTGTTTTGTTATTGGTAATTAATTGAATCCACTTAATGTTCCCGGTATCATAACATGGGAAAAACCTAGTGAGCGAATAATAAGCCTATGTCTATAATCTGTTCGTTTTTAGTCCGACTTAAGATTGTTTATTGTTATGTTTGTTGACTACTTTGAGATAAGAAACGTTAAACTGGTTTATACGTAGGCTATAAACGTTCTTTGGCAAAAGTGCCATAACCTAATAATATTGAGCAAAATATTCGCTTTGGAGCACATGCTTAATTTGCCAGTTGCTATTTGCTTTAAGTACTGATGCTCAATCTAAAGTATTTCTGAGCAGTTTGCCACGCGTTTCTAGTTGGAATGTTTTCTGAACATCGTGACTTGTTCCAACACTGGTAGCAGAAGGACATGACATTCCCCATAAATAGTAGCATGTAAACAAAACATGCTCAGTAGGCAATGTAAAAGTGCGAGTAAAATCAATGTCCACAATTTAAAACGTCATTCTAAGAGCGAGGACTCTGTGAAATTTATGTCCAGACGTTTGAAAACAGACGAATTTTTTCTCGTTTCGTTTTGCATATTGCAATAAAAGATTCACATTTTTACATCTCCGACAACCGTCAAAACGGAATGCAGACGTGCATAACTTGTGTCCAGCATGCGCCTTGTAAAGTCCACGAAATACGTAAACGGATGTGAAAAGGTGACACTTCCAATTTGAAAGCCAGTTTTTCATGGAAAAATATACTTTGTGAAACCTCGCCAAACTACAAAATCGCGAGTGTAATTTGAACGAAATACAACACGGCTTCACTTTTTCAGCATGGATAGTCAGTACGAGTCAATGGGGGTTTCGAGCGATAATTGATGCCAGATTGCAATTTTCCATCTTAAAGCCCTTTTCTACTATTATTTTGGTGTTGCCACTAACCCAGATGTGATGTCACACGCGCGTGGTTGCATTTTCCCCTAACATGAACTCTAGATTGACAGTTATTTCGCTTTATTCCGTTGCGTTTAATTATTTATAAAACACGCAGGTAGGCTAATTTCGGAAAAGGATTAGCCGAACATCATGCATGCACTTACAATTCGGATAATTAAGCTCGGCGAAATACACTTTGAGTGGCACTGATGATGATACCCAAAATCGAGATTTGATGCGTCGGTACAAGCCACCAGCTGCTCCAGCACCAGTTAGCCGATTTCTCCAGCACCAGATGCACTTTTTTGATTTCCCACCAACGCGATAATATTGATTTTTGGGATGAAGGACGATCTAACTTTATCCTAATTTGCGAAAACCAAGGAATGGTCAACAAGCCTAGATTTTATTTACACCATCGCAATAACGGATTCGTTACTTCTACACACACGTACGATGACTTTCGAAAAGTGAATGATGCAGGCATCCCGATAAACACGATTTCGGTGATGGGGATAAAAAACTTTTGGTGATGCTTCATACGACATGTCACGTTGAGACTTTAATAAATGCAAATTAAAGCACTTTTTTTTTGGCGGCACATTCCCACGTGATGCAAAGGGGAAGTGGATACACCGGGAATTATACGACATGCCACCTTTTTTTCTTTTTTTTCTTCCCAAAGTATTTTTATTTCGAAAGGTTTTCCAAGGTGTTTTTTTTTCTGCTATCATCTTCCATTTTAAAATGCATCGCCACCGATGTAACGTGCGTCAAGGGTTGGAATGTCTGTGGGGGATATCGGAAAGGATCAACCCACTTGCACCGAAAAAAGGGTACAGGCCTAGGAAGAAGACAAATCGATAATGCCTACATCCGTTTCGCTAGTGGAATGCAAATGTCTTAATCATTGGCTGAAACATTTGCCCCTCGATCCAACATGGAGGTTGCGCTCCGAGGGGTTTTCGTGGCTGTGACAGTCAAGTCCAGGGATATTCCGTTATGATAACGTCATTTACATGGAGCGCCGTATCACATCCTTATCGCTTCTGACGCCCTTGTCCGCAGACGGCGCTTTAGGATGAACAAAACTGTTGTCCTGAATAAATTTGTATACCTGATCAAACTGGTGACCAGTGAACAATTTATACTGAGAGAAAAAGCTTTTGGACTTCTGTATTGAATTTTTAAGAGCAATTGCTACATTTTGCGAGCAAAACCTCCATTGCTGCTGACGCACCTAGTTCATAGATGACACAGTTTACCAAAAATGTTGGATGAAATTGATCGGTCCTGCATAAATCTGTTCACATTTGGAGGAAATGTTCAAAACTGATGGCAATTGCACAATTTCGATTAAGGGGGAAAAAAACTTTCAAGATGATATTGGACATTATGGTGCTCGTCCCTGCTCATATTCAGAAATGCTACTCTATAAATTTTCTAGCAATTGATCCATATCACGAGCAAAACCTCCACTGACTTTTAATAAATGCCTGATGTATATGCTGCTGTTGACAGGTTTCATGAGCCTAGAAATACACTGATCAAGACATACTCAATAATGTTTGAGCATGAAGCAGTGGTGCCTCTGGTGGGTGCTAAGATAAACTTTAATATTGCCCATTTATCTTGCCAAATGCGCCATTTGGGCGCCCTACCAAAATGGTTTTAATAAAATCGCAAAGACCTAAAAAAAAAAAAAAAAGATTTATTTTTCTTAGGTCGTTAGACAAGCTTAAATTAAACATTGTATTATAATAGGTATCGTAACGGTGATTCATCACATTAGATGGCCCCTTTCACCCCGAACTTTCCTCCACAGTCAGTGGCGTGCTAAAAGTCAAAAACAGTGATAAATATTTGAAGTTGGCAAGAAGCATTTTTTCTCTCCTAGTATTTATTATTCAAAGGGCTTCTAGGTGAGATCAAATTATGTGTATACGGATTCGTTTTTACCTCTGCATCTATATTTTTTTTTCTGCGAATATGAGAACGAAAACCTGCTTCAATTTTGCAGATGTAAAACGCTGAGAATAGTGGGATAAAGAGTTTATTGGAGGCGAGGAGGAGGGAAAATGAAATTATGTAAGTGCGTTTGAATCTGGGAAGAAGGTAAAAAAAAGTCGTATGCAATGAGATTAAATGGCCAAGTATCATTTTTGTTTTCTCCAACTCTCCCTAAGGGACGCCGAAATTTCCCTACGAGTTATATAGCATACGCTCTTTTAGAAAACAATTGCAAAGATTCACAGAAATATATGTGGCCACGTTCTTCGGGTAGTTTGAACACGACTGTACTACTGTATATTTGTTAAAGACTGTATACATAGTAATTTCAGAAAGTAATTGTAAAAATTCACACAAATGAGTGGGCAAATTCTTCAGATAGATCCTAGCTGAAGACAATGTGCTGCACCATTGCACATTTGTGATACTTTTATAATAATAATCTCGACACCTGTACAAAATACACCAAACGACACTTGACTTTGCATAATATCGATCGTTTTTTAGTCAATTTTAATCGACGTTGTATATATAATTCCAAATATCACTAATTGGATTTTAAGTTTCATTCCCTTTGGAGCATATGCTCCAGTTAATTTCGGAAATGGGGTTGATGCTCAAAACTAAGGGGATTACAGTTAAGGAAGCCTAGCCTTTACCCCTTCAAGTAACTATGTTCTTCGTGAAATATATGTATTTGGTTTAATTACATCGTCGAAGTGTGATTACAGCGGCGTTTCGTCAAAGAATTTAGGGCACCCCCCTCTGTTGTAAAAACAGTTAAAACAACTGCATGAGGTAATTATTAGACCCGATTATGTCAGATTTTAGTTTTTTACCATCGACAGTATTTCATGCAGATTTCGACCGTCAATTTTTTCTTCGGCACAATTACGTCCCTCGAAATACTGTAGTTGCAATGAAGTTCAATTTGTTAAATAAAAAAAATTGAAGTGAGATGGATAGACGGTTGGTTGGGCTGTCTACCCGAACCTGATCGGATGCATAAATTATAGACGTGGTGATGTAGGCATATAAGCAACGCGAAAAACGGCTTAATGGACCACACAAAAAGCCACGTTTTACTACTTATTGCATGCATGGATCGAGGGGGGAAATTACCAGAGATAACAATTTGGTTGAACAGGTTTGCCTGGAATTATACTCGTCATAAATAAAAGCACAGATATGGGGTTTGGAATGTCGAGAAATCGAACACCGATTTAGGAAATTGAATTTCATGCATTGTTGCACTCGGACGAAATGGCAAAAATTCCCATTTTGGTAACAAAATCCATGATAAAGACAGTCGAGTAACTGACTAGCAATGCAAGTGGAACAGCGATGAAGCAGTAAAATTCAGGTAACATTGTAACCTTCTTAATGTCCAAACATTGCCAAATGTGGTTGCATGTTTAACAATAACAACAACAGCATTTGCAACATCATTAATAACTTGTCTTCCCTTTATTTTGCATTTGTGCAAATATTTCAATATTTTAGTTTTGCAATAGGAAGCCAGAGAAAGAGGGAAATACGTTTTTGTTTGGAAACAGTTAGTATTCAAGTGAGTCAGGTCAACAACACAAAACAGAATAAATGTATTGAAAAAATCATTCAAAGATTATTGATGGCGCTACGTGTTATTATGTCAAAGATGGCGGCTATTCACTACTCCAACTCGCATATTGAAAAAGGTTTTTATCTGGCTGTTTCGCCATAGTGCCATTCTTAAAAAAAAACGAGGTCAAAGGCCACGATAAATACAGTTTTGCCCATTGTCGTATCTTGCAAAATTGGCACAAAAATCTCTTTGGATGAGAGGGGAAAAACAATGGACTGCATCATTTTACCAAACTGCAAACATGGCCGCAGCTGTCATCAGGCAGTTTGGAGAGAAAAATCATAAAAAAAACGTGAGATAAGAGGTTACCTATTCCATTTCTACATAACTAAACTACCCGCCAATGAAGTTTCAGCAGCTGAACTGCTCATTTTCCGAACATGCTGAGAACGTGATGCACTTCCAGCTGCGCTACGGATTAAAACCCAGGTTTCGTTTTTTCTCTTTTTTTTTTTATAAGAGAGGCTTTTGGTTGGTAAGAATGACGTGAAGGGTACATTTGCATTGGAGCCCTTTGGCTCTTATTTCAAGTCAGTGTGCCACGGTTAGGTGGCCATGGAAGGGAAAAGGATAGCACGTGCGGTGGGTATGGGGAGGCCACCTTGAAGCAAACCCCGCCCCTTCCGTCACGCACTGTCAAACCCGGACCAAATTTGAATATCGGTGACAACATCCGGGTAACCACTTAGCTAACTATAACTATGCGGTTTCGCAGTCTGAGAAACCCACGAAACGATGCAAATAATGAACCGCAATGACAGGCAACTTGCGTGTTTGTCACGACAGAATTTGAAAAGTACACTGCTTTCCCACGAGGCATCTCGCATCGTTGAACATTGTTGATTTGTAGTTGGACATTGCAACGTTCCGACAGTGTTGCCATGCATAGTCGATAGATGGCGCTGTGGTCTCGAAAATGTCTTGTCAATTTGCGACCTGCAAGATTTGACTTCCAAGCCTAAAACCGTGTGTACTTCCTATTGAAGCCACAAATTTAAACTTCAGCTACATGTTCCAATGCATGTAATTTTGTTTTTTCCAAAATGTTTTTTTTAAAACTTTTTTTGGGTCACAATCTTGTCACGTGTCTACAAAAGCACAGTTTGAAGCACTGCAAGCTTAAATGGGCAGCAGTATAGTAGTAGACTTCGTTTTTTAGGCGATTTTTTTTGGCACGGATACAACATACTGTATAACAGGAATGCACTTATGTGTTTCGGTTTATTTTAGCTCGCAATTTCATCACCGAAAGACAGTCTCCATAATTCATTCCTGACTCCGTGGAACATTTTGTCACCTCATAATTTTTCGTGTTTCCGGGGAAGCTAAAAGCCTAGAGGAACACGTGGGAGTATTTCCCTAGGTATTGCCAGTCAAAACCCTAACTTTCAATATTTTTGAAGTAGAACTAGTCTTTCATTTTCGGTATTAAGAGTGCAAGTTCAGCAGCGGTTGTGAAACGGAAGTATAACGGCTAACGGCTGTGAAACGGCTTACGCGGCGTTGTAACTGCATAAGAGAATTTTTAGGGCAAAGCTTTTGGTACGCACAATATCGATTCCTATGAAACATCCTGGAGTTGTAGTGTTCCAAGTCTATAGGTGGCGCTTGTAGTTTCGAAATGGAAAAAAATGTAGGCACTGACATCGAAATTCCAGGCAAAGTCAGAATGTTCTGTCTTAAATTGCCCGTGCGTAACGTCTCTTTAGTAACGTGACATGTTTATGCAAATGCTCAATCGGCCGCAACGTCCTCTTTTTAATTTTTTTTTTTTTGCGATTCTTAAATGGAGTGGCTATTATTTACAGAGATACTTAGTGAGTCCATATATTATGCCAACTGATGTTGATGACACAATGAGGTTTCGGAACGAATTCAAGTGTGTATGCCATTGGCGTTTTGGTGTCAATGAAGGGCTAACGTTCCAAAACTGCCATTTGTATTCTCTTTTTGCAGCAAGACCAGCAATGAACACATAAGTAAACGATGTCATCTCAACGGGGTTTTTTGCCAATTTTCTCCTCAGGCTAAATGATTATTTTTTTTGCGGATTAATAGGAGGAATTATGACGGATTCATTTCTACACCAGAAAGTAACGATTGTGAAAGCTGTCACTTTTACCTAATGAAGAAAGAAAAAAATTCAATCTTTGCTCTTCTTTTTATTGTCATTGGTTTACGTGACCATGTGACTACGCTAAATGACGTCATTGTGTTGTCATGTAATAGTTTAACGTCTTTATACTTGCCTTAACTTTAATGGCGGAAATGGATGAACCATGCATGGGCACCCATTACGTGCAGTTATTAGTTCATTGGGTAGCTCAAAGCGTGGCTCCTCCCTACCCTCTGCTAACGTTTAAGGCAAGTATAAAGACGTTGGCATGCGAAAATTGTCCTATGCTGTGACACAAAGCGACTATTTACATATTTGCTTGATAATTTCTTCATATTTTGAAATCTAAGATGGCATAATTTTCATTGGCTTGAGCAGTGCTAGACTCTGGATTTTCTACTTGTGCCCTTATCCCTATTTTCCCCCCATGGACCATGTTGTTGTTATTATAACTCGAATTTCCATTAAGGGAATTCTTTTTTTCAGGAAAACATTTAACAGTTTGTATGAGAACTCTTGTCTGTATATCTCCAAAATCATTTTGGCATTAAAAAAAACCTGGGATGAACAGTGCAGCATCCCTGTTGCAGATTTTTTTTTGTGCAAAAACGATAACATATGCTGCAGTACGAAAGCCAGATTTTGCGATATTGTTGGGGGGGAAAAGAGCTAGGCATTCACTATCTCAAAGTCAGCTACGCATTGCAGGATTGGGTGGGAAGGCGGATAAATATCGGTTTTCCGATCTAAAATGGCGACCCTGGTGCCTAAGTTCCAACCCGTTGCTAATGCTTTAAGTTGGGAGTGGAATGTAGATCGAATGAGTCGGTGGGCTTAACTCGGGCTTAAAATTAGATTTCAATGGCAGGAAAAACAAACGCAGCTTCCACCAGACACTCACTCTCGCATAAAGACAAATTAACCTGTTGCATAAATTCAATTTGTAATGACTCGGTGCTCCAATTTTATATTTTTTTGTCTACCTACAGTAGGCAGGGTGCGTCTTAAGTTGTGTCAGGCGTTTCCGTCTCTGGAAACTCTGCTTGACCAACTGGGCACAGGGTATGTCGGAATGCCGCTCGTAAATTTTAATGAACCGAAACGGGAGTGGAATTCATTCATGGAAGACGACGCCAATTAGAAAAGGAAGGAAACAAACTGCGACCTTCCGATCATTTTTGGCAGAAAATCTGCTGAGCACACATATGCTGTCGTTAACGGTCTGAATATTACGAGCCGTCATATCTTAGGACAGGGCATCCAACCAGCTTGTGTGCTAAATCTACAATGATGGGCAAATTACACTTTAATATAATTCATGCGCCGGTGAAACGGAAGTGTAACGGCTGACGGCTACGAGTCGGCTTACGCGGTGAGATACGGCTTACGAGAACTTTTACGGCCGTGTCAGAAAACAGAAAGAAGCCCTGATGAGATTATACATAATTTGAGATTCGACTTTGCATATATTGTAAATATATTTAAAATTTCAACCGCAGATGGCGCTCTTCTTCGTTTCTACTGTTCGTCGTGCCCCCAAGCGGTAGATATCGATTCCAATCGATGCACACAAGGTATATCATACTCATTTTTCTCCCAAAAAATACTCGCATTCTCGACCATTGTTTCGCCCCTTTTTTTATTATTTTGATCTCGCCAGAGCGTTAAAAATTCGAGGTTCCTTCACGTACCAAAGAGGTTTCGAGAGGCTAAATAGCGCGAAGTGCTTTTCTCGTACGAAGCCGAAGAAATCCTAACCTTTTATTATTAATCTCTCACCTGTTTTATACCTGCATGGAACAAACCTCTACTTTAGTGAAACAGGTTTCGGATGCCATGCTTCTTAATGGAACGTTCACCGTCCGTCCCCCTTACAACTTTTTTTTCTTCTTTGACGAGATGCTTTTCGTCTACCATGTAATTATGCTCGAATTTGGTACCCGTAGCCCCGGGGGCGTCTCTCCCTCTCCTTTCGGGTTTCATTTTTGGTGGCCATTAAATTACAAACCCGTGCACGCTTTGTTTCGCTGCACTTGTTTTTCGGTTTTGGCAAGACAAAAACATGGTGGGTTGTCCGTTTTCGCTCGACGGTCCGCGACAATGGCCGCACGTTTTGTTTTCCCCATCACGAATGACAGCCGTTTTGACCCTCCTCCATCTTTGGACGTGATGGCGGCCATTGTTGCCGACCAAAAATGCTTTCTTCTCTTCGGTAGCGTTTGCGCTCGAACACCCTTTTTCGTCTCTAGAAGACGTTTTCACCACACCCCTCTTAATTTCCTTTTCGTCTTTGTTCGGAAACACTTCTTCTTCCACTACTCGTGACCCGCAAATCCGCATCTTTTCAGCTGAAAATGACTTGGGTGACTGACGGCCGCCATCTTGTTCGCGGCTTGGTTAACTTAGAACGCCCTCCAAACACGCGAAAACGGATGTTTTCTGACGGTGGTTGAATTCAAAAGCTTAGATAGCATCAGCTTGCCAACTTTCCGTGACGTATTGTGGATAGCGTAACTTTCAGGATACGTTGAAGTTCTGGTTGCATTATACTGTTCCAACATGACCACATCCTGAAACTTATCAAAGCGTGGCTATGTTGGCAATGCCATGCTAAAGGATCGAACATCACCATGGCGTACCGATACCGGTACTGTTAGGAATGCATCGTGTTGTTTTGGGGCATTTTCCCCGGACTGAAAACATACAGACAACAACGCTCTATACTGTCAACTTACGGCGCCATTTGCAATTTCTGCAAACTTGTTCCCCTCGCCAAGAGGTTTCCAGAGGCGGGGAAGAGTGTCTTAATTCGCAATCCAAATAATGACAGTTCCATGTCACGTAAGTGCCGCTTGTAAACGGGCGTGTGCTGTCCCATCACGGTTATCTGTGATGAAAAGATGGTCATCATACCGGAATTTGTAAAACAGATGGTTTACCTGCCCTTACCCCAAGCGGGGGGTGTCGCTAAAACGAATGAGCGATAGTTCCGGTATTGTGATACCAATCTGAACGCCTCCTAAATCAAACCCAATTGATGGGTCCCAGCTGCGCGCAAAACACGAGGGCGTAGTTTGGCGGCCATATTGATATGTTCCTAAGTGACATAATTGCGATAGCTATAATTGTTGTTGGACGGTTTTGAACGTTTTCAGACCACCCGGTTCCCCTTGCTGTTGCTGTAAAATTTGATCTTTCTTGTTACCCATTGTCTTAGCTGGTTTCATTGGCTATTCCGCCCTCGAACACCATTTGACAGCTGGTCAATTGGTTGCCAACAGTCCTTAAAATGGACCTTATGCAGATTTCGTCACTGACGGCATCACGTGATGACTTGAATCAACTTTCAGGACTTAGCTCCTATTGCTGCACTTGAAGTTTGTTTGGAGAATGCAGTCTTGTTGGAAATGCAATGTCTAACCATCATCCGCCACCAGGAGGTGCTGAATTAGAATAATACTATCTATAAACACTGTCCTGTCTCGAGATTTAGAGAAATGTTTCTTTCGCCTTACATTGATAAGGAAGATGCAGGTGGCGCCGCCAGTGACGCAAGTTTGCATAAAGTCCATGCAAATGGTAATAAGTATATTTTCGGATTGGGTTTCGACAAGACTTAAGAGTGCATTTGAGGGTGATCTATGCCACAAATTTTTGTGCTCTTTTTCTCGCTGAATATTTCCATATTTTTTTTTCTTCTTCTATTTTGTAATTCAGTCACGCTGCGTCTCAACGGCGCTTCTCTTCTTTTTTGGGCTGCATGCAGCGAACATGGTGTATGCGAGCGAGACAAGCACCATCGAGGCTGAATTTTGGCATTTACGGGGAATTTCCATCATGTAAAATGCTAAATAACTCGTAAATATGTATAACATATAGAGCTGAATCACGCCATTAACTGCTATAATTTAAATAGCTAGGATGGAGGAGGGAAGGAGGGAAAATACCTAAACACGAACGATGCCACCTTTTAAGAAAAGTGTATTTGTAAGACTAGCTATATTTGCATACGTTTTATGGCTTCTTCGACTTTGCATCTTATTCATTATTAGATTAACGTCAGTTGGCATTGTTAACTTCCATAATATAAAATACTGTAACGACATGGTTTTTTTTTTAAACTGAAATTAAAACTTTGTTCCTCCAAAATGTAACTGGTCCTGTATACTATAAACTTCATTTCCCCCCAATTAATTGTGTATTTTACTTGTTAGTTTCTGTTATTTGTGATATTTAGTGTTATCACGCAATACAATGGATTGGTAAGTCCTCATTTAACTGCTGCTGAAGTGCCATTTTCAGGTACATTTCGTAGTCTAGAAACAAATGAAAAAGAAAACGTGACGCTAAAATAAACATAAAATAAGCTATTTAATGTGACTCGGCAATTACGTTAAGATCTAAATTACAGCAAGGGTGTTTTTAATTTTACGAAATAAACTCGTAGCAATTACAATCAAAAATAATACATAAAGGAGAAAAAGTACAAATGTCACGAACAACTGTAACATTCTCCGTTAAAGAAAACATGATAATCGAAATACGATAATGATTAATGATGATACATTGGGTAATTAACCTTATTCATTTTCGAGCCCATCTAATTTTTTTAATTTTGTAGAAATACGATTTTTTTTTTCCGGTGAAAATATCGATTCGCATTTGCATGTAATCAATCAATTATTTGTAAATGTTATTTCGTTGACTTGGTTACTTCATAAGGACAATATTTTCGAAATGTTTTTGAAGCATATGTCTATACTTATGAATTAAAGGGTAACGCCTATCATTATTGTGAAGGAAAACAAAACATTGGGTCTCCTTCGTACGTCATATTTTATTCGTGAGAAATTGATTACGTCCTAGGAAACTTTTTAATATTGGACACCACGAGCTATTTATCATTCTTATGTAATAACATATTAATTTCTGTTGTATTTAATACACAACTCCGACAAAACAACAAAACTTAATATCGAAATGTCAGCTTGTGGGAATCGATTTCTGATTCTTCAGTGCAAATAATTCGCCAACGTGTTTTTAACCAAACACATTTATACAAATGTTTGCGAAACGGGACTATATACCATCCAGTTAATCAGAATCGGTTTTATTTCAATAACAATAAATAAAAGTGCATGTGTCTTGTCTATACTTGACTATATGATCCATCTTGTTCGAATAGGGCAGTTGTACACTAAAGCGTCAACATAAGAAGTTTGAACCATTTCTATATCACAAAAAAAGCGTTTTTCGAAGCATGAAAGCTTTGGGGTTTTGCATACAATATCTGCCATTACCAGCAATCCACATGGACTGTTGCACAAAACACGCATTAGAGTTTCGCGAAGAAAAACGAGGAAAATCGTTTTGCTTTTATCGGTGGATTAGTCTGAAATTGTTGAGCTGAGGTCGCAGCGTTTGAGGCCATTTTAAAGCGGCTGAAAATCTCTATTCAATTTGAAATCATATCGCAAAGCACGCAAGCAGCAGAGATGATGATGATGACTCCCCAACTTTTTTTTTTTATATATTTAACAACTCCCATTCCTGGGAAATACATTTATGCTAAAACCGGGGGCTGCAATTTTCGTCAATCTCGACTTCCTAACAGATGTATCGCTCCTCGCGTGTGTTATTTGCAGACTGCGAAATCGAAGCCCCAAATTTGCCTCAATCATCGTCAATTACCGCACCGATGTGTGTTGCACCAAGCCCGGATCAAACCCAATTCGTTAGCGGCGTGGGCTTAATGGCACCCTGCGCATGGCTGCTTCGGGTAGGCGGGAGATGTCCACATAATCGCCCTGATGCATGGTGGAGGCGACGGGAATCGTGTTCCATCCAACTACATCCGGTTACAATTTGGAATGATCAGCACACGGACGTGGCACGAATTTCCACCACATTTGACGTGATGGCTGTGGCTGGAAAAATCACTTCGTAATGGCCAGCATTGTCAAACTTATTGACCAGGCTTCGTCTATAGAACTTGAAATTTTGCATTGCGAGACACTTCTGAAGCAAGTGCAATGTCTTCCAAATCAAACAAATGTCCAAACTGAACACCATAGCATTGGAACATTGCATAAGCACGTGTAAGTGTTCAATCAAGCGTTCAAATCTGGAACACGTTTGAACACCGTAGTGGTGGACCAGAATATGCATAATTGCACATTAGAACAAAAAGCGTTCAAAACTGCAACGCATTAAACCCGAACACCATATAGTGCTAAACCATAATGTGCATATTTCAACACTAATACAAGTACCGAAGAGTGTTTAAACAACTGTTGAAAACTAAGCACCATAACGTTGGGTTGACCATCATGCATAATTGCACCCTGTAGTACAAGCACTGAAGAGTGTACTAAAATGATATTAACATGATATTTAAATAAGTATACTATACACAAGCCAAAACTAATTTTAGATGTGTTCTTGAAGAAAACCGAATTAAAATTCGTATGTGTTCCAATCCACAGGTTTTCGCATTCATTGTTCAAGAGTTTGGAAGACAAGCGTTCCAAATATGTGGAGCACCTCACCCACAAGACAACACTCAACCTCCTCCAACACGCAAGCAAGCCCAAACGGATGGGTGAGCTATTTTCTTTTTAAGGTAATGATAGCGTATACGTCTCATTGGCATGTAACATAAATGCCCATCGAAGTCCATGACATTCCAGATAGCGATACGTCCATAGTTAGGGAAGAAGCAGATAATGGAGGCGGGCTAGTGTTCAGTATCTCGAAACCTATCATTTGAAGCGAGGTTAAAGTTAAAAGCTACACGTACTCCCATCTTGTCAGCTCTTAACAGACAGCTAAGTTTTTAAGTCGTCCTCGTCAAGGGCCCTTAAGTCGACTCTCTCTTTCTCTCCCCACCCCCCTTAACCCTCCTGGGCCTTCGGGGCTGAAAGCAGTTACGGGCTAGGGTCACGCCTCCGCAGGGTTCAAAGGCCTTTATGTCTGGACTGGTATCACGGCAGCCGTATTAAATTTATCGTGCTGTATGCACGAGTGGGTTGAAAGCAGTTAAAGACTTAAATCAAAAGATTTGGGCCCAACCCTGTGATCATCCTCATTACATCATCCGGCGCTTTTCAAACAATTGGGTCAATGAGATTTCCCTGGGCGAACACTTTTCGGTGAAAGCAGATAAATTTAGTTACCCCCATGGATCCTACAACCCGTACATGGTTATTAATACGCTGCCGTTTTCAAAAATTCTGAGAGATTTACGCGTTTTTTTTCGGAGAGAAATTTTCAGTGAATTACGGATATCTATGGATTGGACCATTTTTCAGGGATTATTTATGGTCCAACTGAGCCAATAACACCGTTATTAGCTGGCCTAGTGCGCTTGGCTCCGAGTATAATAAAGATCCCCGGCTGGCGCATTTTTTTTTTTTTCTTCCTTAGAAATAATCGATAAATTACAAAATTATACGAAATTTTGACGGGTTTGACTGTTGCATGCATGGGACGAAATTTAATCGACTCAAAGTCCGTGGGAAATCCTCTTTTCTGGGTTTGCGCCAGGATGATAACGCATGCGATTTACACAATCGCAACATGTTTTACTGACAAATTTATAAACTTAAGCTACCAAATGGGGAACTGCATTTAAAATCGTCTAGTCAACACCTGCCACAAAGTGTGCTCTTTATTTGCAAATCTTTCAAGCCAGCTAAAGTACTTAGACATGGTTTGGCAGATGAGCGCTTGAGCAAACTATGGGAACAATGTGTTGCACTTCACGACCAGTCGCGACACCTGGTGTGTGTGGTGTTTTCTGAAATTGTTTTTTGCTGCATTTCAAAACTTCATTTCTCGCACATTGCATATCCGTTATGAAAAAGTGAAGCCACCTCTTCGTGCATTTGCAAGCTCTCGTCGTTTATTTTCAGGAGTTTGCAGTTGCTTCAGCCAATCAGTGCATTTTTGATTCATCACGCGACAGTTTAAGCTTGGAGCTTATGTGGCTTACGGGTTAATCGATCATCCACTTAGCCTTGTCTGAAATCCAATATTGTATATGTTGTAGAAGAAGAATAAAAACCCGAAGTTGTTTTGGAATGAGAAAAAAAACGGAAAACATTGTAAATCCCAACCAGAATTTTCTACCTAAGAGGTGTAAAGATGGCAAAGGTTGACCAATTCAGCATCATCTATTATATACCATTGTAAAGAAACTGGTAAAGCTACGTACAAAACATCTAGGACCGATGTCCATAGTTCACATGGATGTTCCTGCAGTCGACATGTTTCGCCATCTCGCGGCGAGAAACTGAAACATTATTGCTAAATGCATGGGACCACGATGGAACCAGGAATTTCATGGAGATGGTATTCAGAAGAAAACAATCTAAAATTATTCAGCATGAAAGGAGGACCTTGAGCATGTGCCACACCACACGTAAATGCCCAGCATTGGACCATGACCTTATGCATCTTGGGACAACATGAATATGACTTTATGCATCTTAGGCCAATGTAGTTAACCAAACGGTTCTGGGACAACCACAATCACCACCAAAGGGTCAGCAATGAATATTTGTTGCTTTGAGGTGGTGGTGCCACAAGATTTGCTTGTGAGATGCACATAAGATCTTATTGGCTCGTGTTTGAGCCCTCTGTTTGGAAGGCGTCAGCTAATGAAATAAAATCGACTTCGCCAATGTCGCTTATAGCAGCACTCCACTGTTTTACGGAGAAGTGTTTCCGACAATTTGGGCTCATTGTCGTTGATTTACCCGCAGTTGGTCCGCGTCGAATTTACTTTACCGATCGTCAACCCGCCTTTTATCGTCCCTGAATGTACTCTCTGCAATGGCGGGAGTAAGAACAACAGTACCCGTATTGCGTTTTTTTCCCAGGCATTCCCGCGTCGAAAACGCATTCCGTAGGCTATATACGAGCATAAAAATAAAGATTCCCCACTAAACAGATTTGCTCGGCGATGACTATTTCTATTTCATGTTTGTCAGGGCTCTTAATAGCGCTGCCCATTTTAGCCAGAGTTGGATTATTAAGAAAAGGGGAACGTAAAAAAAATAAAAACAACCCATGGCAGCTAGTGCGCGGGGATGGAAACCCGCGTGTGCATGCGACAAGTCAATTCGGCTTATTACGCTTATAGAGCTTGTTTTACGAGAGGCCCCCGAAATTCCCAAATAAAAGGCAAGAAAAAAAAAAAAATGCACATGCATTATTGGAACCTTTACTACCCCCGAAGCCATTGTTTTTCGATGTGGGAACCCACTTTGCTTTATCTCCATCGCTCCCTCCGTGTATATATATATGCCGGTCTCAATACCATTTTTTGATGGCTACTCCTCGGTCTTTGTGGTCTGCTGCAACGCATACGAATGGCTTTGTTTCTCGGCGAAATGTTGCTCATAAAGCTCGATGCAAATCAATGATGGCCGTTTCTGGTGCTTCTTTTTTCAAGACCATCGGAGGAAAATCAAATTGGAAGAGGAGGGAACCGAGGCAAATTTCGCTATGTGCAATGAAAAATTGGAATTTGTCTGAACTTTTCAAAAAGCACTTCTTTGGCCACCCCCGAACTATTGTGCGCGTGTATGGAAAAAAGTATGTTTGTTGGTGATGGAAACGTTGAAATGTTGCGGATGGTGATGGAAAAATTAGCATTAAATTCCAACTTACAGTATTGATACAGTACATATATAGTCGGCAACATCACAGTATATTTGATATCTTGCATGACACTCTGGAACACTTTCAATCAAGATGATGAAATTCGAAATGCAAGCGTATAAAGAAATGGTCTTTCAACGCCGACAGATGCATGGGTACTGAGTTGAATTTAATGTGTTCCTGACAGATTCGATGGAATTACACATGGAGCACATTTCAAAAGTGAAAATGCTCTGAAATGGCGACTAGGTACATGTGCTAAATATAACGCGAATAAACGGGATGTAGACTCACTTGACCGACAACCCATTACAAACGTTTTAGCTCCAAAATTATGCAAAAAAATCATCAGCTAATAATGAGTCGGCAAATTGGACCCAAACCGAATAAACACATTGTTAATAAAATATTCGTTTGGGACAATATTGAAACATGGAAAACTTAGATTCTCACATTTTAAAGCATTGCTGTGTTCTAATTGTAGCCATGAACAAAACCACCAACATCACCATGTGATAATCTGAACAAAACCTTTTGCTACATTATCCTCAGTATTATATACCGACACATACTTTCCCAGCACACAATGGCATGTCAACTGTACAACACACCAGGTATACGATGACAACACCACTATCACCGGATGAGAAATCTTCTCTAATTCAACCGTATTACTTTCGTCGGTGGAAATGAAAATAAATACCGCGGTAATGATAAGGCGAGGTGAGTTTGCAGTCAGGAACAAAGTAATGGTAAATCAATGCTGGCATTTGTCTCAAGATTGTGGAACCAATGGGGAATGTGGCTTACACGCGTTACGTAGGCGAGGATTAGCCGGATGATTCCCAATTTCATTAAATTCTATTAAACGAGATGTCGTTTGCCAAAAACGTGCAAACCCAAACCCACCAGTTTCCAGTTTCCGACGTCGAAAACATGCTGGGGTGGAATTATCGTTTTTCGGTTTCCAGTGACGAAAATCCGGTCACCGGTGGTTGCATGGCCATATCTTCATTGTTTCTTAGGAACGTACAAAATTCGACATAATTAAGGAGCTGGTGGGGATTCTGACGACAATAGAAAGGCCATTTCTTAAAGGAGACCAACACGGGTTTAGCCTGGTGTTCCATCGGCTGTCTAAATGGGTTGCTCGGACGTCGTTGATGGAAGGCCCCACGCGCATTCTAGCGTGTAACCGTGTCTGTGCTCGGAATGTAGGGAGTTTTCAACTTGGAAATCTGAGGCTTTTAGTGGATTAGTGCACATGCACTAGGCACGTTGCTGAGGATTTTCTTCACTGAGGTTTTTGGATTACCGAGTTCGCTCCTGCTCGTTTCCAATTAAGAACGAATCAATGTACAGGGTGTTAGAATTGTTGATGCTAGAGTTTTGTATAACACGTTTATAATTTCGCTTAAAACAGCTCTGAGGTCACGGAATGGATTTTTAACATAGTTGAAAATTCGAGTAACATTAAATTCTATTTAAACGTGTATGATTCAAACATTCATGATTTCGTCTTTCAACTGTAGGTTGCAATGCAAAATACCTTTACTACGCATGCGCGACAAGTGGCTAATAATCTGTTTTATTTTTTTTTTAAATCGCGAATTAATCTTCGAAGAATATTGTGGTGTGGTCATGCACACTTGCATCCTACAAAAAAGTCAGCCGAACGCAACTAATCTATTCTAATTGTGAAGAAAATCGGCTGATTTTGTGGCTGAATGCACATGCGCATGTGCGACAAGTGGACGATTTGCAAGATTCACACCCAAATTTTTCGTCGCCAAGACTAATAATACAGATTTTTCTTGGGTTACTATATACTATATATATATATTCACTCGTCGCGCATGCGCACATGCATCTTACAAAAACAAAAAATCCAACCGATTGTCTTCGCAGTTAGGATAGAATTAGTTGCGTGACCATCTACATATAGATTCTTTGTTCATCGTTTCGTCAGTTATGATATCACGAGTTTGGGTGTGAGTCAAGACGACCATTTGGCACCCGAGCTGCAAAAAAAGCAATCCTTTTGGAGGGGTCCGAGCGATGATTTGACGGCACATGATATGTAACTTTGGGGGATTATTGATTATTGGGAAGGCCATTATTTCTATTTCCAACCTGCCATTTATTACGCATCTCGAAAACGCCATTCAACGTAAATCAATGGCGAACAGAAGTTGCCTAAACAGTGGCGCACGTAGTTTATAATAAAATATCGTGTGTGTGTATATTACGAAAGTTTAATTTGCATACGCTATTTCGGGACCCAAGTCGTACTTTTTCCCCCCACGGATATGGATTTTTTTTACGAGCATTTCGGGGAAAAATGATGGTCTTCGGTTAAATTCAATCTCCTGGGTTGCTTTTTTTTATTCAATTCGACATTTAAGTTTTCTGCGTAATAAATAAAAGGTGAACTGCATCCCGATGTCAATAACAACATCGCGCTTTTTTGATTTATTGCACGGAAGCCGATAATACATGCATACGAATCGATCGGCTTTAAAATCAAATTCGAGATTTTCGGTGTTTCCAATCGATCGGGAGATTTTCTTTTTTCAATCCGGGCTTATAAATATTTAACGTTTAATTCACACCCAACCCCATTGTCTGTCCCGCGCCGAAAATAGGCCCATGTGAGATCAATAGCATCTCGTATTCTTTTGTAGGAGCTACAACTGATTGAGATAGGAATTTCCACATCCACAAACCGCACCTAGCTACAGCCAATTTTGGAAATATATATTGTCCAAATTGATATTTTAACTTTGAACAACAAATCATGTTCGATTCTGCGAAATTATGACAAAAGACCATGTGCCGATTTTGCCATTCTGCAAGCCCAGCATCACGTGACTATAATTGTCACCCTGCTTTCACCGTCGCTTCCTTCACTGATGCATTAGGGATGGTCAGGCAAAAAAGTATTGCTGGACGTGGTCATATTAGCAATGCTAAAGACCCAAGGACCAGCAAATCACGTGTTGCAAGTCATGCTGTGCTGGAGTGTTCGGAACCACCCTGTATCGCCTGTGTCACCGAAGAAACAATACAATGGAGAGTCCAATATAAGGGTAAATCAATTTCTTCCCTTTCAGACATTAAAGCAAATTAGGGAACTTGGTACGCATGCGTGCTCTCGTATACCGATGCCCTTGAGATTTACCCATTTTCCGGGTCCAATAAGATTGGGTTTTTAATTTGAATCACGACGGTCAGTGCATCGGAATGAAAGATAATATTTTGATGAAGAGTCCAACCGAGACAAACACTCATTGTTTCACCGTCGATGATTAGGTGGCGAGTAATTAGTGGACGGGAGGTTAACGAAGAAAATGGCCGCCATGGCGGAGGGTCGAAACCGAGGGGTAACAGCACGAAGGGTGAGGGAGGTGCCGTGTCACGGTCCTTTCGCGTGTCAGGCATTCCAACGCGGCCATTTCTTGTGCCCGGCCCCCGTAATTAATTGCTCCTCCATTGGCCCCCGGGGTTCTTGTCCATCACGACGTAACAAGAATGCCGAATTGGATTCAGCTGGTACGGGAGTCCCCCGTCGTGTCGTTCGGGCTCGCGGTATTTGGAGCTGCGGTGTAATTAATGAGGAGACGGGAGAAAATGTTTGCTAATCGGGATAAGTCCTCTTGTTCACTAAAGTCAAAATAACGTTGCCCTAAAGGCGATTAATCTGGATTCAGTGGATTGCACCAAAGGTTCGTGGAAAGTGACCGTTATAGGGTGACGAGACCAGACTTACTGATCTGCCCTCGGGTTATCGAACCATGCAGATGTTTGCACAAAAACTACATGTATACATGTATACAAAACATATGCAAAAAATCAGGCGTGTATCCGAAAATTATTTTCATGACAGGAAAATTCTGTGCTGTTTTGCCACCGAATCCATTTTTAATAAGTAAGACGATGATGTGCTTGGTTGTTATTAAAATATGTTGAAAATACTTTAAGTGTAATAAAATTTTGTTGTCAACATGAGACAAGATTTGGTTTTCAAATATGGCGATGTGCAGTTGATTTTTTTTTTTTGTCTTATGTTTTGATGGCATTGAATTACTATTTGGATAATATGACTTTTGTGGTTCTTTTTCTTATACCCATGCATGCAGTGCACCTGGTGGCAATTTCTTGAAGTACCACAATGGCTGCCTTCCTTTTTTCTAATAAACTCGTGGTTGCAAAAGAGTTGCAAACATTTGCACCACGAGGAAATAAATCTCCATTAGCGATGAATTTCGCTATTGCCGAGTAATTTTGCCGGAATAACCCCGAAAATGCGGTGATAAAAAACTTCTTCCAGAAGAAGCTCATTAGCCCAGGCAACGATTCATCCTCCATCTTTTTTCATCAAGTGCCTGTCTGCGGAGGGCATGCCTTTTGTCACTGGGCTTTTGATTGGTGGGCGTCTGATATAGGGCTGTTCAAGGTGCAGAAAATGGAAATCACGATGAAGCAACGAAGATGGACGTTGATTGAAATGAATGGATTGAATTTCCCTTTTTCTGGCTGCCCATCATCGTATTGAAGGCGGGAAAAAAAGTGGTCCTATTCCTACAACCGACGAAAACATGTGTGAAGGAAATGCCACATGAACCGCATCAAGGGCAATCTTTTTTTTGTCGCCATGAACAGCTCAATTTCGAGGGTCAATGACACAAGTTCTCTTTTTGTTCGGTAACGCACCGACTTTTGCTTCTAATTGGACATCATCTTTACCATGTCCTAGACAGAAACCGTGGCATTTATTGCCACCCATGATTTCAGTTGTTATAGGAATTCCAGAGCAGGTGAGAATGCAATATTTCGTTTGGTTTTCTACTAGTAGGCCTTTCATCGCGGTTGGACGGAAGTCACATTGGCATCACCAGCACATTTCAATTAGAGAAAATTTATCAAACGGGATGCCAGAGGCCGATTGGATCCCAAGTGGACCGAATCACTTAGACGATGATGATTTAAGGAAACTGCAAACAAAAGCGATGACAGTGTCCACTGTGCTGCTGTATCTGTACAGAGGATGTCACTTCAAGTACATCAGAAAAGCATTCATCATCCGTTATATGATACAATGGTTGTTATCCACTTTATGACACAATCCTTACAGTGATAAAAAATATGGCCAGTTATTGAAGTTTGTACTAAAGGTAACACATAAAAGTTCAGGATACATGAAGTTATTGTCCATCAACTCATAGTGCAAGAGCGTTTACCCAGATTTGTGATAAACTCTCTGAGGCAGTTGCCTAAAACTGCTCCTGATTAATTAATGATGCGGGTGTTGCTACCCAATCAGCACCCCCTGGTGGTAAACGAACATTTAACATTGCATTTTCATTCACTCAATAGTATTGCTTCACCAGAAGTCATTGGCCATGTTGGATTTCGGTCACGTAAAACAAATCTGCAATGCATGGTCAATTGGCGTATTATTGGAAAATCCTGGAGCAAGTTATTGTAAAACCGACTAATTTTCTATGAAACTTCTAAACCCGTGCTTCAGAGCAAAAGCTCTTCACATCAGAATTGCCAGGTCATCATATCGCTATAAAAAAAGGGGAGGGAAAAATATGACTTCACAAACGCACCAAAGGTTAATCGTAAACGGCGGCCGAGGCGTTCAATTTGAAAGGTCGGCGTGGGAATATATATATTTTTTCTATTTCGGAAATGTAAAGCATGAGTTACTGCTGGACATCATCGCCATAAGCCCGCTGGAAATTGCAACGTATTCCCGTGCGCCCAGAGAAAACTCCTAAACTGATTACAACTTTGAATCGCTCGCATTTAATGGTAAAATATTGTTGAGAAGTGCACTGATCGGATCAATATCAAGTGGTTCCACTGGATATTCCTGCCATGCATGAAGAGTAGGGCTTCCGTGGGGTACAGTTCCCCCCCTACCTCCCCCTCCCTGGCCTCCTTTCCAAAAGGGTCCCTTATCGCCCTTAATGCCTTCGTTTTATGGAATCATAAAATAGCGAATTCCATGTTTTTCAATTACAAGGCTTGAATACGAGTTGTAAAGGAACGGCATTAAGCGCTTTTTTGGACTATCGGCTGGCTGAATTCAGCAATTCCCCTTTACCTTATAATCGTATGCTGCCCCCCACCCCCTCTTCCGAACCCTATCCCACCCCCGCATTTTAAGGCCGAAATGGCCAATCTGGAATTGAACCCATTTGGACAGCGCTGTATGGTGGTCATCGTGTATTTTTTTTAAGGGGCAATACGGTCCCTATTTTGTCGCTTTTTTTAAATTATAATATCGAAGGGAAGGGAAGGTGGAAGTGACCACTGAACCCTCTGAAGAAAACTTCTCCTTTTCTCCAAATGAGCTCGTAAAACATCGCCCCAGACACTGGATTAAGACATCTTCTGGACCCCTAAACTGCATCCAATTTCGCTAGCTGACCACCAACCTCTGGTCAGTTCATCCATGATCAAAGTGCAGTCGTATTTTCCAACTCCAATTCGATCTCCCATGGCTGCCATTTTCCTCGAATCTATGAAATTATGTATTTTTCTTTCTTCAACGCTTCTACAAACTTTGCAACTCGGCCTTCCGACGCCGTTTTGCACCGTTCAAATTCATGCATTACCAATGAAGATAAATAGACTGAATAATAAATGACGCTGGGATCTCCGTCCTGGGTAATAATGCGAATCTAATGGATCCGTGCATTAAAACGAGTTTTTAAATTGTCGAACGACAACAATGAAAAGAGCTCGTCGAAACCTTGGTTAATCGCCGATTAAGCAAACGTCTCCAATGTCTTACTTCTGGCGTTAGTCATTTCCCGTCCGACTTTTTTCCCTTTACGTGGCTAGCCAAAGTAACCTTTCATCCCAATTCAAGATGGCGGAGGAGAAGCACAAAAAAAGGTGCATAAATTGGTGAGTTTTTGGCTAACGCTTCGGCTCCTCTAAATTAGTTAGGCGAACGAACAACTGGATACATTCAACTGAATTAATTAAGACTTTCGCATGAATAATTAACGGCGCGTATAGCCGGCATTTTTAGATGAAATATTCAGGTCCTTAAACCCGCGCACATGCCAGAGTGGGATTTTGATGAATTGGAACGAACGGGGTTATTATTTTTAGAATGTTTTCATAACAGTCGTGATCTTAATAAAAGTTTGTAACCATAACGAACAACGACAATTTATAGAACAAGGAAGGTCAAACAATTAATTTTAGCCATTAAAATCGGTGAGTTCATGAAGAGTGCGCATGTCCGCATGGCCATTTCAACCGATAAAATTTCCACCATTTCATGAAATTTTTCAGATTTTTGACATGACCACAAAAACCATCTATAACTCAAGCGATAAAGCATAGCTACTGGTTTGATCAAGAAGCACTGAAACAGCTGCTCCGAAATTTTAACATAAACATTGTTAATAAATCAACAACGATTGTTTATTAAAGACTTATCAAAACATTATGATAATATCTGTGGTATGTTAACCAGCTAAACTAGTAGTTCAGGGACCTCATGCAAGTTATTTTTTACTAACCTATACCGTAAATTTCTCCTGAACATAACTTGCAAGAAATTTTCATATTCATATACATCGAAAGTTATCACAACTCACGATGACATAACATGAGCTGTTTTTATGTGAAACATTGGCAGCTGATGGACATTTTTTGACGACTTCGGATCACACCCAATATAGCCCTTGCACGTGGCTTTTAGCACAGTTTCGAGGTTTTAGTTTTTGATTTGGTTGAGTGGCTTCTTGCGCAGCTGTAGCAAGCAGTTCTGTTTGTCTGCCATCAAACAAAAACCAAAAAAAAAAAAAAAAAGTGGCGCAGCAGTGGAATATTTGTATTGCAGACAACAAATAAGGCGTGTTATGCTTTTACCGTGACTACGAGAAAACACATGTTCACGGATCTCAATCAAATTTCGTTGTATTTTTTAGGTCCGTATATAACATCGTCCCCATTACATCCAACAAAAACCCCTTTGGGTATAAAACGCATGCAGCAAACAGCCCCGAATGACCATCGTTGCAATGGATACTGTAAACTTTGGAAAGTGCATGCAGGGGTAGCCCTTAAAAATAAATCGATGGTATACAGTATATACACGTTGGTATACAATTGTTTAAATACGATCAAAATAAAAAATAAACGAAAGGCTTCCAAGAGTTGGCTTAAGGCTTCTCAGCTGAATCGGTCGAGAATTTTGTCGTGCTTTGGTAGATAAAAAAATGTTGTATTTTCATCTATAGAGGGGACATATGTAGAATGATGTAAAAAGAAGTATTACAGACAATCGTGGAAATATGGTGGAACCAAGTCATTCATTCGTCCAAATATCAAAATGCGATGCCTATTTTACTTTTGCAGTTCATATACAATTTTGTAAATAGAGGAGGTTCTTTGAATGCATATACGCAATTTCCGTTTTGAATTTCAAGTAACTTTATACTGTAGATTCTCGTTATACTTGTTTAAAAACACGTATATTGGCGCCTTTAGAACATTACATCTATATCACATTATGCAATTTTATTATAACTTTACTGCAATTTTGTTATAACTTTATTAGTATTATTTAACACAGTTTTTGCCATGACCTGACCTAAACTATAAAATGGCGTGTCGGGTAAAGTAAGATGATACCTATGTAATAGGTACCCACAAATAGGGCATTGTATCGTCATTGGAATATCATACTCAATATATTTCGTATCGATGCGATGACAGTAATGAACTTTAAAAATTTTAATGTAAAGTTATACATATATGATGGAGTCAAACTCTGAAGGGGATCCAGAGTATAGTTTACGAATTACCCTCTTAGAAGAGAAGAAAGGAAAGGGGGGTGGGAACAGTTCCCCTTAACCCAGGCTCCATAACTAGCCAAATGAAGGCCGCTTTTCCAATCTTTCCGCTTTACTAGAAAGCGGAATATTTAATTAAATATGCTAATTCTCGGTTCGGTTCGCTTTTTCAAGACGTACTGAGCCGTTTAGCGAACGGCTCCCCGGCGGCCCGGGTTTTCGCTCGGGTTCGCACGCCGGGGCCTAACGCGATTTTCCGATGACTGCTCCGAGCCTTCCGTCCCTGGTCCATTAGCCATGCGTGCCTTCGCCTTTCAAACCCCGATTAAGACGTCTTCCCACCAACTCTTTTTTTTTTCTTTCTTCACATTATCCGTCGTTATTAAATCTGCAATATGGTGACGCTGACCGAGAATTAACTTTTCGGCGTTGTTGTTCACCCGATACGACACTCCTTAATGATAAGGTCGGACCCTTTAATGAAGAACTGCATTGTCCCCGGCGTTGTATACAACCCGCCTCATCCGCTATTCCATTCTGAGCATACTTCCGGGCTCCGAGTTTGCTGAAATTAGCATATCAGAAGTTTGCTTTTATGAGAGGTTTTAATGCCCGGTCCTGCATGTGTTCAAGATGATGCAGAAAGGAGAAAATGAGCACGGGAGACTCATTACCCCATTAACGGAGGCCTCTTTCACGGATCTGAAAGTGTCCCGGAATATGGGACCCAGGACGCGGATTAAGTTTTCCAGCCATTTTCTCCGTCGTTTCGGGCATTGCTATATCTGCTCGAGTGGACCCAAAGGATCCATCCGAGGACCTCCAGGGGGCTCCTGTAGATGCAATCTTGTGTACTTAGGACCAAGATGTTGAGAACATCCGCCAGGGGACGCTTTCAAGACCAGCAGCTTGTTGACTGGTTTGGTATGGTTTAGTTGAGTCGCATTTTGTATTCTTGATTGATCTTATCATAAAAACTCCATCTGACATTGCATATCGACTTGCCATTGTCAGAAAAATTTCAAAAAATGGGATACCTAAACTGATGGGAATGAAGTCTGTAAAGAACATTTTAAATGTTCGATGATATACATGTAACAGCAGGCGGTTGTTTCATGTACACAAAACCATTTTTGAACATGTATTGGAGGGTACTTTCATGCTTAATTAAACAGCAGCATGTCTTCCATGTCTGTTAACAGTACTAACTTTACAATGCATACGTATATTGGATGGGCAGCCATTCCAATACAACTTCCGGAATTAAAACCATAACAATAGTTAAATGTTTATGGCCAATATATATATAGTGTGGTTTCCATCAATCGATAATAGTACATTAGCAGATGGTTCTTGCAAATATTTCACCACCTTTTTAGTATTGTTGCCACGCAATCATTGTTGTTACTTTACCACTATACAATTGTACTGTCTGTCTTTTCTCAGTTGCATATTCAAAATAGTAATTTTACTGGGATGTTCTTCTGCAAGTGCTGTCAGTTGAAATTATGCACGTTTTCGGTCACCGGTGTATAAAAGTTTGCTGTAAGGTTTTCGAAATCACTTATATGTAGGTATCTATACAATTTTTTATGAACATGATGCTTTATAAGCACCTTTCACCGGTAGCAAAGTATATACCCTGCCCAGATTTTGATAAAAAAAAAGCCATCGATTAGTTGGTAGGCCAACCATTATGCAAATTACATTACGCATTTCGATCGTCTCCAAGTATTTTTTTCCCCAAACATTGAGCCTCTAGCAAGAAAAGCATGGGATGGAAGAAGGCTTTTCTTGTTGGTGAAATCAGAATTCCACGAAAAAAAAAATACCTTTAATCGATGTCATGAGGAGAGTTTTTTGAACGTGTTTTCGTTTCCCCCCCCCCATCCATAGGAAGACTGAAAAGAAAGTGCTAATCTGTATACTTCTGGCTAGGAATTTGCATATTGAAACTGGAATAGCGTTGCATTTTCCATTTTTACCCTTTTTCCTATATTCAAATCCTTTGGCAAAATAGCCAGGAATAAATATCATCAACTTGACTGACAGCAGCACAGACAGCTGGGAAAAAAGCACGAAATATTTGCTACGGCGAACGATCTTGTTCGAGTTATAGGTTAAAAGCATTTTCCGATTTATTTTGTATCATACTAAAATGTTTAAGGGGTTCGAAATGAAAAATTTCTCATTCTTCAAATTTGCTGCTTCGATTTCATATTACAGGATGACTTGAAATAATTTCCAATTTTATCTTTATATTCGCGGTTTTCCTATACAATTTTGCAGATCTTTTGCAAAATTTATACAATATTTGGGACTTCACCTTTTATATGAGCAATGCACACCAGCATTGAATATCTTTAGTTTATTCTAAATCCAATTTTGGAATAAGGTGTTACAGATAGCACCACGCAACTCATTGTTACCAAAGCATCCACCAGTGTGTGTTTGTTTCTTTTAAAATTATGATCAATTCAATTTGGACAAACATTGTTTGTTTTGTTTTTCCTCGAACCTCATTACCGTTTCGAGGCCCTAGCAGCTTTTTTGTAGCGCCCTCCGAATGAAATCCAATTTATTTTGCTGATTGAGTTGTCGTTTTCATTGAAATTGAACGCGAAACGTGGCGTTGGCCATTGGCGACATATTGAAAATGTGGGGATGGTCAAGCTGACCACGGAGGAAAAGGAGGACTCTGGCTCCCATAAAAGTGTCATTTGGTCAGCCTGGTTGGGTGTCAAGTCCAGAGGATTAAGAAATGATGGTTTTCTATATCCCCCTAGGAGCCATCCGTTAAGGGCCGCTGTGAGCTTCTTATTGTGAACGAGGCCTCCTTTTTTTTTCAATTAACTGTCATTTAACTCCTCTTCATTATTAGCTGTATCTATATCCGTGTCACCCCCATTGTCGTCCCCAATAAAACGCGTCTTCATCATCATCAAATGTGGATCTATACCCGCCATCAAGAATTAGACATATTACACCTCGCAAATCTTCTTGCGATCAAGCTATTCTCGCTTGCCGGGGATCTTCTTCTCTAATGTCTCAATGTTCGCCACGTTGCTAACGAAGGGCACCATGCCTTACATGGCCTTCTGACATTTCGGATTACTGTAACCTGCGACTATGCAAGATTTCAATCAGCGGAATGAGCTGGCAAAAAAAAAAATCTCACTGATTGCAATAATTGGAGATTGCATGGTGCAACCTCCTTAAATTTAAGGAGGAGCTCCAAGGTGTTGCAAACCCTAACTAAGAAATATACCGTAATGGGTATTTTTTAACATGTGTAAATGTATAGAGATACAAATGTGAGTTCCTCATTTGCCATAAGGGGCGTGTACTGGACACTTGTATGGCACGTTCATAAATGATGGTTGCAATTTTTACTTAAACATGTACCTGGAGGTGCATTTGCAAGGGGTGCGAACTTAACAAACTTCTGTACACATGAGGAACCTATTTTGTTACCTACACGATGCAAGAAAAATGCAATAATAACAATTAATGTCACTTGTAATGTTTTAGCATAGTATTTTCAACATGGCTGTGCTCTTTGGCGCCAAGAACAGCCAATCTTGCTGCTATTACATTCTAATTTGGCGTTAACATTAATGTATAAGAAGAAATAATTAGAATTTATTACTGGAGTACTCTTCTATTATACGTTTTAGTTTTATGAAACAGAAGGATTCGCACGTTTGTTTCCCACGTTTGAAATTTCAGGATGACGTGTTATATAAAATTCGGTTGATTGGCCTGCAGACAAAAAAAAGTCTATTCTAGTGTCAGAGGATTTGGTATCCTATAAAGTTGTACGTGACACTTATTATTGTTTGTTTTCCTTTCATCGAATAGCTAATCCATTTATCGGGGCATAATAACGAATCATTAAGGAACATCCTACGCCGCACAACATCCCGCCTTGAGTGGCATTCAAGTGCCATTGTGAGATGCCAGTCACGAGTCGAGGCAGCTTAGATTTAATTAAACTTAATCAAAAAGTAGAAAATTAAACCTGGTTGCGTGGAGGCGATAAGTGTATATATACAAGACGACGTTTTCCCAACTTATTGTCTAATTCCCGTTCGATTTCCCTAGCTTTAATTTCACCCGAGTTAGAGCCAAAAGAAGAGAGAAAAAAAGCACATGCACGCCAATGGGTTTCATTTTAAAAATCCCATATAGACAGAGTGAAAGAGTCCTAATTAAATTGTTCTGGTATTTGAATAATCATGTGCCAACAGAAAGTATTTGTTGATTTAGCAGTTTTATCTCCTCGGGCAGCATTATTGCTGGGGGAAGGTTGAGGGTGTCGTGACGTCACACGTGTCCTATATGCACGCTGAGTATGAAAACTTGTCAATTTCGTTATTTGAAGTGCATATGCGTTTACCCCAACCTGCATAAACTAATCTATATAAACAAGGTTGCGTGCACGGTGTTGCCATAATCATTTTTTTTCCAGGTATGTTCGCTTTGTTCATTTACCTGATCTGCACAAAGCCCTTGCTTGGGGGAGATTATGCATTCCCATGGAAGGACATTTTGCAATATAATTAACTGCGACACTTTTTATATAACCTTATTTCAAGCAATTTCAGCTTTCCGTATGCGAAGGGGAGAAACAAGAGGGCGCTTGCAACACGGAAATTGTCGAAAAATGCAATGTGCCCAACAAACGTCAAGGCTGCACCTTTTGTGCCCAAAAGGGGAAGAAGTTTAGGGGGCGCCACTCAATACACCTTTGTGCAAAAAGAACCACCACATATGTGAGAAACATGAATAGGTTGTACCATGTCTATAACACGTCTCTGATCTCACCACAAGTACACAACAACGAAAGCACGTTTCTGAAATGTTTGAACATATTTAAGAGTATAATTTACAAACTTAAGCTTGTCCTCATGTCATCACGCAATACTCGACGCAGTTCATAATAATTAAAAACGACATTAATTATGAACGAATTTGTCTGGTGGTAAAATACATCAAGTCCTTGAAAAACTTCTCCTGTACCCCCATAGGTCCAATGACCACAATTACCTAATGGACGGCCCTCGCACATGACGTCATCACAGGAATCTAGGCCTAGAGTATATTTTGCGCCGCGTGCGTATATCAGCTTCCGTCACTTTATCTGTTTTAGTAACGCTATTATATTGCTCGACCCCAGAGGCATGCCAGTTATTATGTTCTCTTATCTCGGCTTCCATATATTTTCGTTCCATTTTCATATTAAGCGCTTTTTGAAGCTGCTGCCGGATAATAATGCTAACCCAGGGTACAGCAAGGACCCAAGCGCTGGAGAACGGGGGGTGTTTACGGCGCTTTCAGCCCATCTCCAACGGGTGATATATAATGATGATACGTGTTAAAGAGGCCCTTAATGACCTCGTAAAAATCACACAAAAGCTGAACTATGTATTCGCACTCTATGATTAGACATCTTCCATTGTCTTTTAATCGTTTGCTTATGGCAGCCCAAATTTAGCTATTTTGCATATCATGACAATGAATGACAGATAGGGAAGAGGCCTTGTTAGAGAAATTTCCCGGATCGACGGCTGAATTAAGCCGGTTGCAGTGTTAATAACTGGCGATATATGGCGGCAGTTAACGCGCAATAAACAATTTGCCGCCATTAAAGAGGGACCATCCCTTATGGCCCAACAAGCGCGCATGTAAAAATCCGCCAGACGAAATAGTCCTCATCCCTGATCACTCGCTATTAGTCACTAACGCACACCTTTGAAAATCTCTGCGTGACTTCATGAATATGCAAAACTCGAATAATGGAGTCATTTCAATTTTATGTTAAATACTTAAGTTTCGGCTATCAGATCACAGCTTGCTTATTGCTAGTTTATGGCGTAGTGATAGCCTTCTCCACACATTGACTTTCGAATGTGGAACTGTATGCGCTACTTTCAATATGGCGGCTATCGACGGGAAATTCTATATCCATTACTGACGTAAAATTACGCTACTTTCAATCAAGTTACTTTTGAGAAAACATTCGTAGTAGCCAAGTGGTGTGATTTCAGCAGAAGTTGAAGTATTGTTAGCCATCTATTTACGAAAAACACGACATACTGCATCATGTTGTAAACAACAGTTCGTGTTAGTCAGGTGCGTAACAAAGCAGCCAAGTGCTTATTGTAATATTAATATTAAGAAATTATATAATTGTATGAATTTTAAGAACGGGCAGGTGTATCGAGGCATGTGAGTTCCCTCATTTAAGGTAGTGTGATTGTAAATTCAACACAGATCGAACATTTCAAATGGGGCAGCAAAATTGAAACATTTCTATTATAAGTTTCATAACACTAGTGATGATCTCATGAAAATTATATAGTCTAACGTTTTATGAACTAACTAAATCTTGTACTGCCTTCGTTATTGACGTACTTAACGTAAACATTGCATGTTGAATTTAAGATCACATCGTTCCAGCATTAGGGAATATGGAATATGGTTCAGAGAATATGGGTCTCTGAACGCTATTATTGAACGATAGCTCTACTTGAAAATTGGATTATTAAGTATACGATCCATATAAACAATGGTAACTCCAAAATATTCTAAACAGGTTTGCAACCTCTGTGCAAATGGGGATAAAGCCCACTCCCTTTTCTATACTTTTCTGCACATCAGAGCCAGTGACCAGGCTTAAAATCGTGCCTTGAAATCTCCATTGTCTTAAAGAGTAGACTTGTTTTCACAGTGTCTACAATGTAAGAATTTCATGGAACTGTGGTGACCATTGAAAATGGATGGTACATCAATTATGCATCTCTATTGGGAACAAGCTTTGGCATGCTTGGAAGACATTTGCCATGCAAATCGTTCATTGGATAAATTCTAATTAATTTTTTGTGGGAACACTAGACCAGAGATTCAATTCCTAGATTTCGCTAAAGGGCAGTGATTCGGTTACTGCTATATAACTGCAGAGCAGAAAGATTTTTTTCAAATGTTGTGGGCAAATTGCAATCCGTTTGGCTCTAGAAAGCAGAGCGAAGCACCCCTGCCATTGCGCTATTGATTAAAAGTGCACTCTTAATTGTTATAAATGGTTTCTGTCTTACCTATACTGATGATCCTCTGAAATAATGTGATGAACACAATTGATATAGATAAGAGTTTGGAAGGGGTGGCGGTTAATCCAGTCCGGCTCCCCATTCTCGTTAAACTGTTGGAGGAATTTCTTCTCATGACATTAAGGTGATCTGCAAAAGTGAAATGAAAAAAAGAGGATTGAGTGACATCGAAGATAAAACAAAACAAGATTGATTAGAATGCATCGAGCTTTGATTATTTCAAGACACAAGCAGAGGATTAAAAGAGAAAACAGAATTTCTTGTTCGTGGGGATGTACATACATGCCTTCTCATAAAAAAAAAAAGTTCTTGAAAAGTTTCGAAGGCGGGTTGGGTCATTAACGTAAAGGTCAACTATATTCGTCGTCGTGGAACATGTCCAGCTTTTTGACACTTGAAAAATTTAGAGATGTCGCCGGGGAAAATATGAGATTGGTAAGACAGGAATCCGGTAGCACGACATGGAGGCTGCTGCTGTCTTGTGGGGACTGGAGTTATAATGGGAAAAAGGTGAGCTTGAAAAATGGACAGGGCAATACCAGTCGTTTGATATGGCCGACTGGTCGAGGATAAAAAAGACAACTTTTAAAATCTTGTCATATTTCATTAGAAAACGAAGCTGACCTCTATAGAAGTCTGCGTGCTGTAGAGGGGAATAAGAATGGGCTTGCAGAATCGAATACTGCAGCACATATCCCAACCTTCATAACCGTCTTCGAAGTAGTTTCCCCATATCAAAACTAGCATAATTTATAACGCACCATAACCAAAGGTATTTTGAAATAATGTAAAGTACATCACTTTAAAATGCATTGAATCAATTTAAAAATGTACTTTCATGTATTTTCACTTGATGTCATACAGTTGGTGAAATACTGCATTGTATATGTCAAATTAAGTCACGGCCCTTGAAAAACGCATTCATTTCTATATGAGCTGATAGATAAACCAGACATCGTATTGTTTATGCGGTCATTTCGTATACATGTAAACTGTAAATGGCAATCTAGCCCATCTTGAGAGGTTTTTTCTCTTATTGTATACGTATAAAGTTTCTACCACTAGATGGCGCTCCACGTTAGTGTCAACATGGCCGTTGATACGCCTATTTTTCAGGCTTTTGGTGGCATTGTTGAAAGCGCTTGTACTCCTGGCCCCAAAAAGAGTGCTTAAGTGAAACAATGGAATCCTTCCCACTTTTGTTCGACTGTTATTGTTGTTTCCATTGCCCGTCAAATTCGCGTGACTATTTCGCGCCGTGGACTTAAAATTCCTGACTACCATCATCATGGCTGCATGCATGAAGTACATATTCATTTTTAGCCAGATTATTTATGGGTGCGGTCTTTTCTTTCCACAATGGCGGACGGGTGGGTGAGTTTGACCCCCGGCGTTCCATGCAGCCATTTTCCGAGGGGTCCGGCTGAAAACGAGGGGGTTAAGGAACCGATGATTAAACGTCTGCGGGCAGTTTTTTTTTAAAAAAAAAGACTGGCGATAACAATGCTAGTCCTTCACCTTGTCTTTAACCAGAAACCTTTAAGGCATTTCTTCCCCACTCTTTTCTGATGCAGTGTTACACCTTCTTGGCGGCCATGTTTAATTTTCATCGGTCGCTGCTGTTGTTGTTGTTTTGTCTTTTTTTTTTGTATTCAGTAGAAATAATGAGCGCCACATATTGGGGAAAAAAGTGCTATTGGTGGCGAAGATAGGGTCAACATTGGTCAGGGAGCATTTTTCGTTTGAATAGGAACTGGGTGTGTTGCACACTCAGGGGTCCATGCGGGGGGATGTGGCTCCCATTATCTGGGTATCCATCATGATAACACCTTTTTTCTTATTAATGAGGATCGAAGATGAATAGGCTGTCTGCATGCCAAGCCAAAAAATGTTTTAGGCAAATGCGAGGACCAGTTTTGCTAAGGGGATTTCCATATAGTACTCCCAAAGCGTATAATTCAGACATGGAAACCAGTACTGTTCAGTTTCGTGTTACATAGACAAGTTCAGACATGTGCACTTTTGTAGTCTAAAGTCAGTGACATGACCGCAAACGGCGCGTAAGCCGGTTCACAGCCGCTAGCCGCTAGCCGTCACACGCCGTTGCTGAATAAAACTCCATAATACAGAAAACGAAGACGTCAAAGAAATATTTTTCCCATCTTTATTTGCATTTCCAAACAATGTCGTTTATCAAATGTAAAAGCTACGCTTTAATACAACTTAACGTCTTATTTTAGATAAATGAATAAACTAATTCCATCGTAAACAATTCCATACACACAAAAACATTAACAGAAGCGATTATATTTTTTTCAGGGGATAAGGTAAAGCGATAACAGCTGGTATTTTCTTAACAATCACGTTTGTCTATGTAAACGCTGCTTTATCAAAACAAATTAAATATTAATAATGGATATATAAATAAAAATATGTGTGCAAAGGAATTGGTTAATGAACCTTTACGCTTGTTTGCATAAGAGGGATTCTGGGAAATGTTACAACAAGTTATTTTGAAATGTGTATTCCTCATGTAGATTTAGTGACGTTCATACGTACTATATCTAAAAATAGGCATCTGTACACAAGGAATAGATGTGTAACAATAAACTTGGGGCGATTGTGAACTATGAAGTTTATGTAAACTACAGCCTCGTATTAATTAAATTAGTTTGACAGAATCCCAAATTCTACAAAATAACAATACATTTTCGAGCAGTGGCTAGTTTAGAGTCGACTTAGATGGTGAAAACTTGCAAAGCTACTTATTTTGCTTGTTGTGGGGGTGATTTAGGGTCAGGGGGTCCAAAATCCAGAGAAAAAGAACGCATTTTGGCGCAACCTTAATGAAGCCAAGGCGTTCTGGGGGGTGATTTACCTCACCATCTTCCGTGTTCATTCTTTCCGAATCAAATGTTGGTTTCCAAATGCTTTATTTGTATTTTGTTTCGCTTCCCACCCCTGGCATGCAGAAACACTCACGATGCTTCTTCCTTCTCAGTTTGTTTTTTTGTGTCCACATTCAGCGTTTCAAATGAATTTCTATTTGAATTGTTCGCCGAGCTTACGTCGCTTTTTCCCTTTTTTTTTTACCCCCAAATTTAACGAGATGTCTTTTTTTTCTCCCAAGCCTGCTTCTTTTATTACCCAACACGCGGGGTAAAGTCTTCAGATTAGGGGCTTGAGCTCCGGAGACTTTGGGCGTTTGACGTGTCTTTTGCTCGCATATGAAAAGATTTAAGGCACATAATAAGCGACGGAAGTCCTCGCTGGATCCACCGAAACAGGCGGGGTGCCCTAATGAACATCGGGAATCGGGATTGGCAGTTGGCATGGAAACAATCCGCGTCCTTTTTTTTATTTATTCCATTTCAACGAGGAAGATATGCATAGGTATTATATATCCTTTTTCCCTCCTGAAATTCCATATGTGCGACACAAACTAAGTTATGGATCTCCGGTAAACACACTTAGGTAGCAGGCACACAACGGACCGTTATTCAATTCCGTTAGCTCTCTCCAGTGGGGGAATTCAATTGCAGGATGATGAGATGGAATAAAGGTGAAAGGTGACCGACTGACATCGGTCTGCCATTGAAACGAGATTGGGCGATTACAAGGGAGGATGGGGCGAAGAAAAAGCAATAAAAAACCCTGGTGGTGAAGCTTTTGTTTTGCGTCTAATGTGTCAACATGCCATCTATCGGCGATATTAGTATTGATCAGACCGACTCGTTTGTATTCGCCTCGTAAAACCTTAACCTCTTATTTATTTACCCGATGTCTTTTGATGGCTACCAGGGAACGATAAGTTCTCTTGCGGGGGTGAAATTCCTACCTTAATGCATGTAAATGATATCACAATATCACAAGTGACGCGATGTAGGTGTGGAGTGAAAACAACCTGGTGGATTATCAGAAACGAGATGTCCAAAACTGAAGTTTTACATAAACGAACTTTCCAGATCAGAAACTATAATAATATAGCGTACCGTCGGTAAATTTGCATCAGTACCATTAAGCATCTTGCTAGATATTTTTAGATATGGATTGACGTGTTGTTGGGTTGGTTTGTTTTCAAATCTCAATAAGTCTGTCACGCATATTACAAATATGATGTCATATGCAGTCAAGATGCGACCTATATATACTTCGATATCAACCCGGGGAACACGTGTGTTGGGCCTACTCTATACATACATTTACCAGAAAATGTATTGCTGGAAAAATTGCAAGCTTATTTCAAATTTCAAGGCTCAATTTTAACCTTTCATGCACTTTCTACCACGACCAATTCTACCCTGTTTTTCCAAAATAGTCTGACCAATTTTTCTAAGAGTTTTAGAGATTTTTTGACCTCGACAGGCAATTCCAGCTTAAACTTGTATTTAACACAATTTTTAAAAAAAAATGCAAGTACTTCATTTTCCGAGTTTCATTCCACGCCAGTAAATTTGCTGGGGAAAATACAAACGCATTCAAGAATTCCAAAGATTTTTCCACTAGATTTCTCAAAAGGGTAAAAAAATCGTATTGTATTTGTCCTAGACTTATTATAAATTAAAGTATATACTGGCGTTTCACACAAATTTCAAGCTTAAATCACAACATTTGAGGTTTATAAAAATCAAGCATATTTCCCATTCTACAGTAACACCCTGACCCTTAGAATGATGTATACAGTATATTAACATGCCATCCAGCACACCTTATAAGATATACGTTTGCTATTACCTCCGTCTGTATGAAGATTATGTATTCCTCCTAAAGTGCTTTAGAGCATCCGATGCGTCATTTTATTTACTGGCGGGTCTAATTTGATTTTCCCAGAATGTTTTTTTGGCACCGGATGTTGGTTCGTTATTTACTTTTCTGAGCACTTCTTAAAACGTTTTACTAGCAAATATGTGCCCGAAAAGCAACGAGTAAATTCAATCCGACTACATACGAAGATCTCACCCCCTCTCGCGTTCCTTTTATTAATAAATATCAATACGCTTTTCGCATCCGTCCTATATTTTTTTTATTCATCTATTCCCAAAAGTGTTTCTCGTTTTTGTGCCAAAACACGCCATAGTTGCTACGGCGCTTCTCTGATCTCTTTTTTGGCCGCCATATTCCATTCGATGACGGGTCTTGCATAACGTGAATGCGCAAATGGATTTATAGGCGCACTTTGTTTCGCCGATGCGCGTTATATGGAAACGCATGACCGGGTAAAATGGTTGTCTCTCAAACCGGAGCTTGTTTTCCATCTCGGGCTTTTTTCTTCTCCGGAATGGGGGTTTCGAACCCCGGGCCCCGTATACATACAGACAATGCGGGTTCAGTGAAGCGAGGTCCCCCTCAAGGTTTCGGGCCGTTTGCTGGCCTTTGACAAACGCAAGTCTGAAAATGGGGGAGACATGGAAACCCCAGGGTAACTTGCGACGGAGGTCCAACGGAGTGCAACGCGTTTTTAATGAACTACCAATGCCACAGACACACAAACCAACATCAACAGGCTGTGGAACTGCTCTAATTTTCCCATCCAGTTTTTTAACAGCATCGTGGACCTCCAACGCTGATTGATGACCACGGTGGGGCCATCACTCAAAATCTGTCCTTCCCCACTTTTGTCACAAACTGTCACTGGACGGAACAGCCCCCAACATGTGCGTCATTTTTAAAGTCACGCAAGGGATGGCGCTGTTTGGGTCACTTGAAATGCACGTGTTCCTCATCACATGGTCTGCAAGATCCTTGAAAGCTTTTACCCAGTATAAACAGATATACAGGAGGTGCAGAAATACGTATAATTCCACTTGACCGACAACTCACTTCGCCGACAGCCCATGTGTTCCCATCTAGCAGACAACCCAACAAATTCTGATCTAATTAAAATAACGACAGTCGGTGGAAATTTGTTGTCGGCAAAGTGGACCCAAACTATCACGTTCATTCAAACAGTCCCACAGGTCGCATCTTCAGGACTTAATGTTATAATTTTATGAATAGTCCCGCACAGGATTCAGTGTCTGGATAAACGAAATAGTCCATCTTTTTTTTTCTGGATTTTAAATCTAGTTGCCCTTGACGAAAGAATCTATCGACATACTTTGTAGATACACAACAGGGCGATAACGTTCCGCCATTGTTTTCACAAAGCACTGAAAGATTAATGCATCGGAAATGCTCCTCACCTAGTGATGTTCTGCCAGTTTGATAATTCAGTACTGACGTCATTCCCATGGATTTCCTTTATTTTTTATATATATATTTTTTTTGGTTGGATATATCAAGGGACTAGGGCGAATGACAAGCTATTTCCACGTGGGAGAATTACATGAATTTTGTTACAGGAACGAAAACTCCAGATCGCAAAATTGCTTAGACAATATTGTCTACGCCATCGACTTCAATAAAAACAATGGAAGGAAATGGTATCATGCTGATGTCGTATATAAGAAAATTGCACATTGCCGTAATTTGTGGCAATGCTCTATATGTAATTCGATTAAACTCCCATTTCCGTTTGTAACCAGAAATGAATACACACATAGCTAAATACATAGTCTCTCTTAAGGGAGAAAGACTGTTAAACCGGAGTTATAAAAAATAAAATTAATAACTTAGTAATATGTATTAATTTTACTTTTGTATAAAAATCCGGATTAATGTACATGTTCAATGTATTTTAAGATGTGCTCATGGAAATGTCTGCTCGTAAGAACTGTAACACGGTCTCAAATGTTGCTAACGTAGGACTACCGTTTTAAACACAAAGTTCTCGTAAGCCGTGTAAGCCGATTCACAGCCGTTAGCCGTTACACTTCCGTTTCACCACCGCTCTTGTTTGTCAGTAAAGCGAACTGCTGTTTGGAAGCAATGCAGTGATTGCAGGACTGCGAAGTTCTTTAATCCCCCTGGGGCTTTCGTCACATGCAACATGGGCCACGCAAGTACATCATTGTAGTGTAAACCACACCCCAGACAGCGCGCAACAACAACTCCATATTTTCGTTATCAACGTCAATACTTGCAAGGAGAACGGTGAGGGAAGTGAGGAGAAAAAAACACACTCATCCACAGTCTCCGTCGCATGAAATCCCATTTCCAACGTCATATTGCACTTCGCCAAACATACGAGCACGGAATTCAATTTCCGTCGGCACGAAAAATATCCGATATTGCATTTCGTGACTTTTGTCTTCTGATTGGCAACGAGGCAGGCCGCGAGAGGGCGCTTCGAGAGGAGCCATTGATTACACCATAATGGATTTAACCTGTTGTCTGCGCCTGTTTCTATGGACACCGATGCCTGCAAGTGGGGAAACTGGGTATATATCAAAGATTTCAGATGGGATCATTTCCGGTTACGATTTCCCAGCATTTAAATGCCATGGCAGCACGCGATCTTTGGGTGGCATGCTTGTAACAATGCTCTGCAACGAGAATGTTGGCAAGAAAAACACTAACTCTTGTTTCCGATTGCTAAATGCATGTAGGCAATTTGCACAAGTTAATAATAGTGAAATGATATAAAAACGCGAAGTAGGCTTAAACGGATTTTCTATCCTGAATAAGAAAATATATCTCGTGGATTTCCTTTGGGGAATCATAAATTTCTCAACCAACAAATGATTTAATTGGCCGATTTCCGTTTCAGCAGCCCCTGGTGGTGGATGAACCATAAACATGCATCACATGTGGAAAAAGCCATTCTCATGCTTAAGACCCATACGCCACCAGGAGGTGCTGAACATGAATAATTCTGATCAACTGCAAAGAACCTTTTGGGGTTGTGTCAGTGACATGATCGCAATTGTTGTTAACGTAGTACTAACGTTTTATGCACTAAGTTCTCGTAAGCCGATTCACGACGGTTAGCCGTTGTTACACTTCCGTTTCATCGCCGCTACCGAAAACATAGACGCTGTTCTGTCTTGATGTGTGATTTGCAGTCTGTAATTGCAAGTGAGGGGTAGCTTTAAGTCTTACAAACATTTCAGTAATATTTAGATGCTTAAATTGCAATCACGTCTAAAAATGTACTTCTGATTCGATAACAGAGTTGAACTTTCATTAAAGTCAAACCATCTACTTTTGGCACGTCATGTTCCGACGCCATGACTCGATGGCATTTTACCCTCATCATCTCCATCAACCACCATGACCAATTTTTGATGGATTGCCAGCATTCCCCTTTAAAACCATTAAAAGGATCAATACTGATGCCATCGACGTTTCTGAAGACAATGTTAATCCGTGAAATTATTGGAAAGTGAAAGGTGAATAATAATGGTCTCCCGGGGTCTCCACAACTTCACATTGATAATATTGGAAATATTCAACGTGCCATCATCATTTGCAAAGCGTGGTTTGGTAACCATTTCCAGAATTCGTAACACGTCGGCCCTGATGAGCACTGCCATACGCCACCTGAATTTTGGAAAGCGAATTGGGATTCCTATATCTCAATGGAGTTACTTTATGAGCGTATACTCACAACCCCTCCCCACGCTACAGGCTCCAAAACACATAAATAACTAGGTATTACCGCTGTGGTACTTCATGTTTCGAGTCGTTAAGGCGCTTTTCTTCATCAGGGGTCTTCTCATGGGCAACTCCGATTGCACTTTGAAAAAAAGTAACCTTGTTGCTGCTGCACAAAAGCAGTTCACCGAGCTCCATCGCAATTGTCGGCCATTTTAGCCGATCCTTTTTCAATGCTTTTACCTAGGAAATCGAGGGGTAATTTCTCACAATGTACCCAACATCCCCTTCCCCCATTTTTTTGTACAAAGGCCCCGTGGTGTATCCATCCTCCGCCTCGAATCGCTGCTGACTTTGACAACTTTATTCAGTCATAGGGCTCTGCCGTCATCAATTAGGACAGCCGACAACGCTGCATATTTGGGTACCTTTTCAGCGTTAATAATGGATGTGTAGAAGAAAAAGGGAAAAAAAGGGTCCCAGTTGCAGAAAGGTCCCGCTGCAGCGCAACGATACGCATTGTGCGACGTGTTACTTCCATAGCTGTACACCTTTTCAGCATTGCCTTTGTCCCTTCCCGTGTACCTTCCGAACGCTTTCAATGGACCGTTTTCAATGGGCACAATGCCGACCAGAGGTTTATCTCAAACCCCTCGTTTTGAGGTCTTTGAAACTGGCCCTGCTTTGTGCCAGGTTGGGGCACACAACCGCTCTGGTTGCACAATAGATCTTGGACGAAAGCGTGCAACGGATACGAGCAAAAATCTCTCCCATGTGCAGCTCTTTCAGCAAAAAAATTGATGGGCTGGAACCACCTACCAAAGTGAAACATCCATTGAACCTAGGCCCAGGGTGCCGACTTGGGGTTCACAGCTACCCTTCAAGGACTCCCTAAATGTTCTTCAAGTCCAACACTTTCACACTGCCATTTTGTACAAAATTCGATTTTTTTTTCTTTCTCCCAAGACAGTCAGTTTTGCCGTACTATTCCATGTGCATTGGCTTATGAGCACTGACTTCAAGAAACAGAATTGAGAAAAGTATCTTATTGCAGTCTTTTGATCGAGATATTTGCACATTTTTGTTCACGCAGTAAGTTCTGATGGCTCAATTAACTATAAGGACCTTAGCCATAATTAGCCTTTGATGGATTCGGAATGCCTCGGACAAATGGACGGCATAGGGCATCATAATGCAACTCATAAACGGCAGCGGCCGTACTTGTCAAGTCGGTTACGCCATTATCGTATTTGCTGGCCTCTAATTTAGATCCGGGTCATTCCACTTCACGTGATAGCCATTTTGTATAATGACGAAGCCAACAAAGGTCCTGCTTCATCATAATTAAGAATCTCCTTAAGTGCTTCTAATTGGATCCTGCATGCGTTCCATGGACTCCTTGGCGGCAAGTTGAGCTACATGGGGTTTCGTGGACATCCAATTTTTCTCTAACCCCATCCCGCCTTGATTGAAACATTTCAATTGGAGTCCATGTGCGATAAATTGGTCGCTGAGTAGTAGCGGTCAAACTATCCATTTTGTGCTCTCAATGACCAGTGCTAAGCTAGTCGTGAATGTCAACGTGAAATGTCTTCTTTTTTTTCTCCTTTATTGCTTACTACTGCTGGTCAGTGGATTGGGTTTGTTTCCACGATTCGGTCAAGCCTGCCCCTCCATTATTCCCAAATTGGTTGCAATGGAACACAAAAAGGGGCACACCATTGTAATGGAGGACAACAAAATGCTTCCTTTTTTAAATGAAGACATAAACATGTCCACCTTGACAACTGGGCAGTAGACGAGTATGTCCATGGATTTGAGCCACACGCAGTGGTCAGGGTTTCCCTATCCATTTTTTTTTTAATCCTCCTGGTTCCAAAAAAGGCGGTAAAAGATACGATCTCATTTTGACTCATTTCGATTAGGAATGACCGTTAACAGAATCTGACCTGAGCAGTAATCTGTCCGAATGATATGTCCCATGTTTACGACCATTGCAAATGGACGATGTGCACAACTGGTGGTGGTGATGATGGTAGTTTGCTTTTCTACTAAATCCAATGCTGGCACTCCTTCAAGAATTTTAAGTTGGCAGTTCTTATTTTTTTTTTCTCTTTTTTTTTTTACGAGATTCAGACGTTCTTATTGGAGGTATGAAAGAAACTTTGTCCAAACCTTGTCGATGCATTATTTATTTTTTTCAGTAAAACACAACGGCCAGTTGTTACTTCTGATTATATCTACTAAACAAGGTGACCTTACCCTTAACTTAATTTTAGAAAATTTGGTGGTTTGGCAAAAGTTTCTGATGACTGCCAAAGAGAGGTGTGGATGCAATATGGCGTCCATAATGTTTAAGTTACACCCAATGAATGGAAAGCCGTGAATATAAAGAGCTGCATGCACTTCTGAGAAGTGTTTGCGTTTAATAAACACGCCAATTGCAAACACAAGTGCTTATTGTCTTGGGCATATATTGAACGCAATAAACGGTTGATGTTATAGATAGAAACAAACACCTGACTCAACGCAAATAGCTTTACCGAAAACAAACTTGTTTGGTCATGATCCAGAATGGAGCGCTAGATGGAACGAGTATAGGTTATTACATTCTTGGAAATATAGCTAGCTTCAATTAGAAATTGTGTACTAACTCGATTATTGATTGCCATCGGCATCTTGGGAGAAAACGCACGTAAACACTTCAATAAACTTAAACAACTTGTTTAGTTCAAGTCTTATACACTTCATAACAGTCGATTTTTTAAAAGTAAACAAGTTTGATATAGTTGAACATGTGTATTTATTGCCTGTACATTATTCCAGTCTTCCAGTGGAAAAATAACAACTGCTGGATCAAAATAATATTTTTACTTATTTTTTTTTAAACCAACATGCATCATTCCCAAAATTTTATGGAACGTTTTCTAGGTGTCGTTTTTAAATATCTGGTTATCAGAGGAGAGTGCTCCTGTACATACCTCATTAATTTGTCAAAAATAATGAGGATATTTTTTCTGTTGTTTTCCAGAGTGACGGAAGATACTGCTGTTTCTTGCATCGTTTTAGGTAAGTGTCTGCACATTCTCGTGCCACTAATGGTTATGGGCTTTTTACCCCTCAACATTTCGTTAAAACTACGATGAAAGAAGTTAAAGAAAATTGGTCGTATCTCGTAGAAGGTGCAAAAGGTTTTTTTTTTCATACTACATGTACATGTATATCATTTTGTTTTTGGAGTGAGATGAGTTTTTTTGGAGAGAAGACAGGAGGAGCTCCAACGTCGCATTGGGCAGCATTTTTCTTCTCGTGTTGAGGTAGAGGCGTAATAATCTCGCTTTTATTATGCGATTTTCGGATGCTCCATCATAAAACCCTACACATGTTGGCTTTAGCACTGGCGTTTTAGAGAAAATGGCAAGCAGTTAGCGTTGGAGAGAGAGAGAAAGCGAGAAAAACATTGCAACCATTTGAAGGAGATAATTTCAGACACCAACATTTGGCAAACTGTATACACTTAGAGCACTAGGCAGCTGAGAGAGGGAATATCGTTGAAAACAAGGCAACATAGAACGAAATTCACTGGATTCATCGCGAACAAAAACATAAATTGCAGCTTTTTAAAAGAAGAGTGCTAGTTCATGAACTCAGAAATAACTCCAAATGAACCCAATTGAACAGCATAAAAAATAGATGGACGCTCGTAAAGAGGGGCAAATAGACTGGTGGATGCACACGCCATGTATTGTGAAAGATTTTTTTTCGGAAACTTCCAATGCAGAGAGCAGAAAAGGCGTTTTGCATAGGGTGTACAGGACTGACATACCAAAACCCTTTAAATTGAATTCCAGTGTGTAGTAGACAGTGCGACAGACAACGATGGTAATCTGGAATTCCATCAGGTCTTCTTGTCTCTCTTAGTGAAATCCCTGGAGGAAAACTTGTGTCTTGTCCCAGCATTGGAAATGAGACTTGTTTTCTGAAGACAGTTCTTTGTTGGTTGATGTGAATTTGTTGTCTTGATGACTCGTCACGAGCTCATTGCCTTAACTATCGCGGATAGCAAAATCAAGCAATGCTCAGGGGTCTTGCCGAGGGATCATAGGACCAGGTCTATATTCCTGGTTTTTTACATATATGACCCCTTACCAGCTGTTAGGGGGCTCCAAAATACATCTTGCTCAAAAATTGTAGTAGCACTACATTAGCTAAAACATCCACGACTGCAGGATTTTAAATTTGGCTTGACATTTCCAACATGGTTACTTCTGGGCGTGACCATGTTGTAAATACCATGCCGTGGAGGGCTTCTTGTCCTGTTTTTGCTATGGTATATGTAGCCAAGTTCATAACATCGAAATTCCAAGCGCGAATATTTCGGATAAGATAAAAAACATCGATGCGGCTATCACGGGTAGTAATTATTCACCGAAAAATGGATAATTCTAATCTCGGACATGGAACAAGGGCGGTTTAAAACCGCGCCAAACAAGAGCAACAATAACAACAACAACAAAGGCAGCGGGGTGTGAACGACCTCTGCTGGTCATATCGGAACCTTATCGTTTCTGCATGGTCTCACATTGGGCTATCTTTAATCATGAGAATACTAATCTAATGGTAACTTTGTGGGGGAAATGCATATATTATTTCCTGCAAATGGTTCTTCTGCCGCTTCTCATCAGATTTGTCAGTCTCGATAGGCACGCGGGTTTGGAAAGTGTTTTAAAATGCGAGGAATTTGTGATAACGCCAAAAACAAACATGGCGTCCGTTTGGATCCCTGCATGGCCGAAGGTGTAACGAAGCATAGTTGTGGCGGAAATTATGGAAATCTACTTTGAAGTTATGCTTATCGTTGCTCTACGTAACCGGAACGAGGAAAAAACTTTGGAGAAGACACTATTTTTGGGAAAGTTTTCCAAAATGCGAGGCCTTACTTTTATGACTGTGCTAATGCACTTTAGTGCCGTGCTCAAGATGTGTCAGGGGAATGGATGTTAAGCTAGTCTTAAGATATTTTCGCCTTTGAAGACACCCGGAAAAGGATTAGCAACTTGCTCGTAATGGATTAACTAACAGTCTCTTACAGAAATTTGGAGCCCAAAAAACGTGTTTTAAAAGCACCACTTTTCCGCCGTGTGAACACAACTCAAAAGGGTGTCTAAAATCACGTTGAACAAAAACCAACTCTTGATGACTGTTTTGACAATCAAAGCTCTTCAACAATCAGATATCTGGTGATTAAACAACGAATCTGATGCCATTCATGTTTTTTAGCTTCTTATTCAGTGTGCCGCGAGAATTTAGCACCATTTCGTGTGCCTTTTGAGTTGAAAAACACTGCAGAAAATAAATGCTACAGGAGGATTCACTGGAATATCCCGGTGGCCTTGGGGGAATATCCCTTCGAGTTATCTTTCTTATCTCTTTTTGACGATGCTGCCACAGATGGCGTTGCACATTGCTTAACTACATTCGGGAATTCTGCAAGAAAAACTTGGAATCGCACCTGCGGCATGGGTCCACGGTGGAAGATGTTTAGGGGAGGAGTGGATGAGACCCCTGGAGAACCACTTTCTCATCATATCGCTCCCTGTATCGCTCTAAAAATCAATTTCGAAGGATTTTTCCCCAAGAAATGCCTAGAACCTATAGGAGGAAAAAGACGAAACGAGCTGCCGGCAGGCGTTCGGAGAAGGATAACGATCCAGACGCGGTTTGCGTTGACCTACGGGGTCACGAACGGTTTGACCGTGATGCATACATCATTACCAGATTGCTACATTTATTTCTCCGGTTGGGATTTTTGGAAGACGTCTACGCCAGGTAATGCATTCCAGAGCGAATAAAAGACAAGCATGGGTCAGGTAGAGAGAAGAAGAAGAAAAAAAGCGGCAATTCACGGTGGTGGAGGAAAGGAAATCTAATGCAATCTGGGAGAGGATTGAATGCGAAAGGGTTGAACGACCCACAAGGGGGGATATTTTTTGATAATAACGCCACAACAATAACAAGTGGTGGAACGAATCGGTGAATGTATAGAGAGATGGCGAATCCTAGAACCGAACAGCGCCTTGCGGTGGCGGAGGCCACTTTATTTTTTTTATGGACAAGATGGCGATCGGGAGCGAGTAGGTCCTCGGCGGCTTTCGAAAACCAATCCGTTGGCCACGGACCAAGCTTCCAAAGGCGAAATCATTTTAATAATATCGAAATTCGCTTTGCCCTGCTAATTTTACGCCCGTGGTAGGAAATCTATTGCACGAGAACAATGGCGTCGGCCGGTGGTCCTCGACCGAGAAGCCAGTTTTTGCTCCCAAGATGGCGCCCTATATGCCTGAGACCTCCCTCTAATTCCAAGCACAATTTTTAGTTACATTTCCAACCCCTTCTCCTCTTCACCAAAACGTCATTATTCTTGAGTGTTTTAAAATCTATACAAACAATCACGCAATGAAATGGACATTACGTAAATTTTGACACGAAAGGTATCACGTGATACCGTCTTTAGCTTTAAAAAATGATGGGCTGTGTCAGTGACACGGCCAATAATTAAACGGGACTTTTATGAAACGTTCTCGTAAGCCGTTTCACAGCCGCGTAAGCCGATTCGCAGCCTTTAGCTGTTACACTTCCGTTTCACAGCCGCTACTGAACTTAAATATAATACATTCATATACTTACTTTGTATATGTTTGTAGATTATTTTCCTAAATAAAACGACTAGTATACGTACAGTATAAAACTTCTGTGGGTTTTATGTTGTTTGAAAATTAAAAATGTTAAATTTTTTAGTGCTGGCGTTGTAATCAGAATGATCCTTGCTTTTAGTTTTACCAAAGTCGTCCGTTAACGGTTTCGTGGTTTTCAACGACTTACATACGAAAAGCATTCTCTTAAAACACTCAACGTGCCATTGTTGAGCCTTTGGGAACGTTCAACGTACGAAATCACTTTCTACCGGGCGTTTTTACTTCCTCGTGAATGCATTTATTGCATTCACTTCCTATTTTACATGTGGCAGCCCACCATTTTACTTCCTTTTCTAATGTCCGTTCCATTCCACCTCTGGTCGCCAATTGCAACGCCACCTCTCTTGGTTTGACCATGGACAGCGCCCATAGGCCAGCGCGCCATTACAACGATCTGGTGTGCAGAGCTTAGAGCAATCTTGATGGTTTTCACTAACGTCCGAATCCAGATTGCACCTTTAAATTAATTCGTTTAATTGCCAGCCGCAGTCGTTATTGACCGTTGCCTATGACCAGTGTCAAGGCACTCCGCTAGCAGCGCTCTGGAAATATCATTGATTGTTTTGTACCCATATCGATTTAGTGAACAAGTAGTCCCAACAGGGCTTTCCAAGTTGTTCTGGTAAATCCTTGCTATATCCGGTTTAATGGGCTGTAAGAGTGTGCTGCAACAAACACAATGGACAGTGGCGTTTGTGTGTCCTGTTCCTTGCAAGGGGTTTTATGTTCTCGGACACGGATGACCACGCGGCATTCACAAGCGAAGCACGCCGGACATTCGGAAAGGAACAATCCACTGATTAATTCCAGTGAATGGCGTTCGTTATGGTGGATCGCCCATAAAAGTCGTCACACTGGCGGCCAATCAGTGGCCATTGACCGATGAGCAATGGAAGGACAGTTTGCCTGCATAAGCAATTGTTCCTTTTCAGCAATTGAGGTTTATAACGTTCGGATTTCTATAGAAATTCGTAAACATCATTTTTTTTTCTATAAGTCTTGTGATGAGGATATTTCACCATGCTCTTTATTGGACGACCGTGATTACGTAATGAAGTATTAGATATTTTGGTGAGATTACAAAGAATCTGAATATATGCTTTACAGTCAATGTTTACTCAAATCGTTATGGAACGTCCATAAAGTCTGTTAATGATGTTCTAATCATTCATAACTGCACCTCAAAGTGACAAAGATTTGTAAGAATCATTCTGTCTGAATTGAAAAATTCAGGTGTGAATATTGTTTTACAAATTTATTGCTATCTTGTCCTTGCTTGGAATATCAATTTCAGACTTTAGTCAAACATTTGGAAGTTTGGATGTCATTTGGATGTCAATGTTCTTGAAAAGTAATTAAGTCAAAAGTTCGCATCTAACATCATTTTTTGACCAAGTTTCTCTATCCAAGTAATGTGAAATGAATTTCCTTGTCTGTTTTACTTAATTTTCTAAGAAAAATCAACTGTCATACATATTACGGGTGATGCTGCATTGTATTGCACTCGAAATTCTTAAGATCCAAGGATGATAAGCACTTGTCGAAGAATATGCGAGCCATGATTTTAGTGCACTTTTCTCCATAACTTGAAACGACAATTACTTTCTACATATTCTTATCCTTCTATATCCATTCTTGGAAGTCTCCGTCTAATGAGCAGAAAGCAAGGCCTGTTTCTGACAGGTTTATTGGTATTGCGGGCTGGTTTGATTAAGTCACGCGAACAACATTTGACTTGATATATTCGAACCATTATTGCGATACTAGACCTAAGACGCTTCGAAAGGTGAAAGAAATTTTAAATGCTTTAAGGGTAGGAAATCCTGTCACGAAAAATGCACCCTTCTAAAAGCACCCCCAATTAATATTAAGCTCACTACGTGTTTTTATATACAAGAACAGTAGGTGGGAGACTAATTAACGTATGCAAAATAATCGGTGCTCTTATACAAATTGCAGAGTTTAATTTGTAAAACCTTTCATATTTTTATTTTAAGAAAATTCTTTCATTAATCCGGTTATCAAGTTTCCAGTGTGGGTATCTTAATTACCCACTGTAGCTTTCAGTGATTACAAAGTGATATGATACATTTTTTTAAAGCTTTTCTAATGCTGTGATGTTACAGTATCTTATTAATATTACTCAAGATTATCAATAATTTCGAATCAAACTATATGTTAATGCGGATTAGCTAAACAATGGCACTTCTGTTAGTAACCCTTACTCGTGAGTGGTCCTAACCAGTAAAACTAAAGCACGTCATATGTACACCTGGTGCTGAATTAACTTAAACATTAACACCTACTTTTTTGTTGTTGTTATTTGTTTTCGATTTCTATAAGATACGAATGAACTCGTAAACATTTAGAATAACTGTGTTAGTTACCATATACATGTACGGTATATGGTAGCCAATGCAACAAGGTATACAAATGTCAACATGTTTTTAGTTCCTGGCTGTTATTCACCATTAAAAATTCAAAGGCCAACATTAAAAATGGAAGTAAAGCGGCAATGCTTTTTTTTGTTACACCTTAATGCTAGTTTTTAAATTTCCAAATATTTTCCCATAGCAACAACTAGCTATTAAATATTAACGTTGTATAGTCGTGCATGGTTACAGTTCTTAACGGATGTATTTTCCAATCTCACACAGGCGCCATTTTGGAAAGTAACCCTAGTGTGAAAAATTGAACACTATAAATGTACACGTGTTTTATTGCGAAAACGCAATACATGTCTCTATGTGCTTTTTCTGAGGTGCTTTAATATCTTGGGTAATTTTGCAAACCGGTGTTAAAAGTTTCACCTTTTAGTGCAACCCGATGGGTCATAAAAAGGACACTCGCAACGACTGCTTTTATATATAGCTAGGTGCTCATTAAATAGATTTATTTTCGACATACATTATCATTATTACGACCAAAGTGTAATAAAAGCTCAAATTGCGGCTGAAACGCATACGCACCTTAAATGAGGGGAAAGAGTTATGGAAGTTGGCCATCCGGGGAATTGAAAAAAAAAAACTTTAATATTAAATATTACATTAGGAGAAGATGGACTTGGTAAAGAAATTAATAATGGTGGATAAGAGCGAAGGAAATTTAGGTTTTATACCTTTTGTAAGTGCGTAAATACTGCATAGTAGAACAACGACTCATAAGGAAGATAGCTATATAACAACCATATTAGGGGGCGTCTAGGAAGTGGGGTATTAAAAAAATGTTTGCATTTTAATAAAATTCAAATGTAAGAAGTTTAGAAGCCTGCAAAATGAAGTTCAACTCATTCTGATGGAACCCTGCATTAGTGTGGAATGCATAAACTTTCAAGGTGTGAGCCGAGTACTATATGTGGGGCAAACAACTAACTGGCCCTTCCTCAATAATATTAGTAAAATATCATACTATTTAAATGTTTTACTAATTCGTAATGTGCATAGTGTTGGGTTGAAATATGCTTATAGAATAAACTTTAGCAATACTTTAAACTATATTAGAGTATACAAGATATGTGGAACAGGTCTTCAAAAATAAGAAATTTACACACATTTCAGTTTTTTATTTCGCGAAGCCATTTGCCATAATGGTTTATGCATGCAGTTTAAATATACACTTTCAACGGCTTTTAGCACATCCATATTTAAGAGAGAAAAAATAGCCATTTTTTTAAGACCGGCAGCACCCGACTGCATACTTTGCTTTTTTTTAACTTTTTCTTTAACGTTTTATATATATTTCGTAGCCCTCGGTGAAGAAGAGAATATATATATATTTTTTTCTCTTCAATTCCATGTTGATTTCAGACAAATGAAGTGCACGTATATGCGAGTGTGAAGGGGAAATACGATATAAACACACCAGTGTGGAAGAACGTTTCCTTGTAGCAGATGTTTTAACATTATTTTAATGCAAAAAAAACCCAAAACCTTATATATGTCTTTGTGCTGCACGGTTATGCATTTGGCACTTCTCAATGAAAACACTGCCTTCAAAATGTAGTTATGGCATCCTTGGTGCTTCCATAAAACATCTCGATATATTTTTTTCCTTGCTATGTATTTCAAAATTTCAAAATATACACCGTCTATCTATATAGGATTTTCATATCCATGAAACATTCTCTTAACTCTCTGTCGTGGGAATTAACAACTGAGAGTTAAATTTACTGAGATTTATAGCACTATATAGTACTGTCAAGACTGTCCAATGTGACGTCATGGACGAATTATATTTGGCACAATGCCTTCAGGTTGTACTGTATATAAGGTAAAACAAATTAAATCTTGCGTGCACCATAAAAGCTTATGCAGATTAAGCCTGGTGTGAGTTGGCCTTAATTCTATTAGTTGTTTCTCCAAGCCTAAGAAAGGATTTACGAGAAATTGAAAATGTTCGCTAAATATCATTTCTTGGTGCAATTTTCCGCTGTTTATTTGCATTTTTTAATTGGATTTGCCACATATCTGCCTCAATCTATACGTCCTATTTTCGGTGCATTCATTTTTTTTTTCATATTGCCGAGATCAAAGAACTTACTATAATCCTAAACGCGATAAACGGAATTAGAACTACACATCCTAAAGGGACTTTTTGTCCTTCACTCAAGAGGCGTTCTGTGCGCATGCGCACATTCACATCCGCTGAAATCAGAGCTTCCGGCTTGACTCTCCTAAGCTAAGTTTTAGTTTCAAGTAGTTTGCCTGTCATAATAAGAACTTTTGCTTTCGGTGCATACACATGTATGATTTACCCATATACGAGCCCCACAAATACCTTCCCCTAAATCGTAATTTCTAATAAAACAGTATGTGAAGACACGCGTTTTCTTGACGTCGTTCAGAGCTCCCCTGACAAGCGTAGAAAAGGCCAATTGGTGCCAAAACGTTGAGAACGGGGAGTTTTTTTAAGTGTCCATTAGTCTCCGTCACGTGTGCCTTGGCCTAATATGCATTTGATATTAAAAGGCCCCCACCCTTGGCCGTGTCCCTATCCAGCTCTCAACGGCAAATATACGAGCAGTTTATGGTAATTATATCGGCGTTAACATGCCCCATGGAGGGAGAATTATTCGCGCCAACTCCACCCAGACAAATCAACATCGGATTTTTTTAACACCCGAAGATGAATATGAGTGCAAATAATGGCATTGCAACGGAAAAAACCAACCGTTTTCAGAGTAAAAAAATACTTCAAGTCGCGTTCTGAAAAAAGGCTAGTTGAATTTTAAACACCCATCATTTCTGTTTAGTGTAATTATCTTAAAAGTTTTAAGGTGAAGTTACAGGGGTAATCTCCTGAATTTAAATGGCGACCGTGGCCCGCATTCTAGAAATTATCAAGGTGCATGCATGCAGAGCCCTCTGGAATGCATTACATCCGTATCCAGGCTCCTAAATAACAAGATTTTTTAAAAAAAAAACACAGTTATGAACAGGTTGATATCGAATTTATTGTGTATGTGTAATCTCGTGATGGGCTCACTATCTAAAAAGCAAAACTTTTCTGTCAAAAAAGTTTTAAAAAAAAGAATTATTCTAGAATATATCACAAGACGCGTTTTTTCTGAATCTCGTATTGTTCCTAAAATCAATGTGGGTCATCTCAATTTAAACGCGTTTTTATGACGATGCTGTTGTCAGGCATAAAAAAATTCACTTTTTGTCTGGCATTTCTGATCTAAACTTGCTAAAAAGTGTTTTTATCATTATTCGATGCAGGGAGTCGTTGTCAGAGGAAAAGAATGTCTTGCATGGACATTTTTGGGTGTGTTTTTTGCAGATGCAGGGATAAAAATTCCATTAATTTCAATGTGCAGCGTTTATTTTTGTACATCCTAGTATGTTAGAAACTGTATAAAATAAATCCACAACAGGTTTCACATTCGTGGTCATTTAATGCATAACGCATAACAAGTCAGACGTACTTAAGTAAAGAAACCCGCCATTGCACTTTGACCCTCCATGTTTCAAGATGGTGTCTCAATTATTCAAATTTTACAAAAATTACGAAATTGCGCAAATTTCGCCTTAACCAATCACGTTACGAGGCAGTTGAAAAGCACGTCCCGTGGGCGTTACTTTGCAAAATTTCCACTGCAGTGGCTTTATTAGCGTCGTTTCCTCTTCATTGGAAAAGTTTAGGAAAGTGAAATAGACGTTTATTTCACGGAAGATACGAGTGGTATTTGGTAAGCTAAACCTAACGAGTAGCATGCGTTTCCATTTTTCTTCTTCTTCAATATACGCCAAGTCAGACATGCACAAGTGAATTTTTAGCAACTGCTCTCCAATTACGTTTCGCCATAAAAATATGTTTGTTGGTTTACAATTGACGTCAACTGCTGGCGAATAATAATATCTCTCTTCCAACTTCATGGAAACGCCAAGGCGGATATCCGAATGCAAAACGGCCCTTTTCTTAATCCGAATTATTGCCCTTCTTCCTCGTATCTCTCAGAAATTGCAACTTTATGACGCGTTTTTCTCCAGTAACAGCTGAATTTAAATGCATTTATGCAAATTAAAAAAAAAAACTCCTCGGCAGCCGTTGTTTACGCTCTTCCCAGCTGCTTTATTTCAATAATAATTTATTAGAAAATTCTCCAGACTTTTGGGCTTCTCGTGGCATCGCCAAAAGGGAGTGGGGGCTCGGGGTACCGTTTTAATAGCACTCAATTTTATTGCGTCTGTATTTGAGGCTTTGGAATGTCTGCAACACGAAATCAAATTAATTAAATTGATACGCGGCTGTGACCTGCACAACAGAAAATGCGGTTTCGGTCTGCTATTGTCTGTTCACGCCATGGCGAAGCAGTCTGGTTTGCGACGGTTGGGATCTCTATAGCCAACCCCACCAGGGCACCAGCCCTTTCTGACGGTCTTTGGTATGCTGCTAGAGATTGCTATCCGGACAGCAAAGTACATGTTTGTTGAGTTATGTGATACAACAAGTTAACTTTCAAACTTGGAAAGACTACTTTTGACTCGGGCATGTGATGTCTTATCATATCTTAACATGCAAGTTTGTTTTTTTACAGAATATAATTAATGTACTTACCACTGTCTTGATTACCCTGCCCGAAAAATCTTAATTTACTCCATAAAAATGGGATTGCCAGAAGTATCCGCTAAAGGCGCCACACACGTGTACCTATAACAGAAAAAGAATTTAAATTAATATCCATGTAGTGCAGTGTTTTGTCATCTAATGAGGTGATACATAATTTTAAATGGCTGCCATTTAAACACAATGCCTTTTTAAGCTAAAACATCCCTCTCTTTTACGACATGTCGATGAGCCAACTGCTGCGTTTAGAAATGTACTCGGTGTCATATGTACTTTCAATACTATTAGCGAATGCATTCCAGCAGAAAGTAGCAATTGCATTTTTAGTCGTATTTCCATGACATGAAAGTGGATAACAATAGTCAAGCTCGACGATGTGGGTTAACGATAAAAATGAAATAAAAATGAGTTTTCACCCGAAAACTCTTTAAAATTGCCTACTGTCATTGCCCAAGCCAAGCCTTTCATTCCAATACATGAATTGTAAATAACGAGGCCTACTTAATTAAATGTTCTCGTAAAAATCAGAAGTAGTAGTAAACTGGTTATATTGTTATTCCAGTCGAGTGCAAATGAAAGTGAGTGCCACGAAGCACAATGAACAATAGTATGCCTGCATACACACACACACAAAAAACCTCGAATACTAAGCAAGTTGTCAACAAAATATTTATTTTGGCATTTTTTTGTTAGCAATCATGGTCTTTAACGTTTTTCACCTCTTTACCCCCTTTTCCTTAGATAAAAAACTGGCTATGATAGTTTATCAAAAATATCCAATTAGCTTTAAAAAGGAGTTTAAGCTAAAAGGTAAATAGATATCAATGAGTCAAATATCTGTACATTTCAACTGAATCGGTTTTCCACTACAAAGTTAAATTTCGTGACTACAAGTAATTTTGAAAATATCTGATTAATCAGAATAAAACTTATGCAAAAACTTGTCTAACATTAATAATTTTTCTCACAGAACTAAAAGTGTAGCTCTTTCTTGGAGCACATGCTCAAATGGGAAAATATATATCCTGTTTTTTTTATGGATTTCTCATAAAAAACTGTTAGGCTTAGTTTGTACTAGGGTTAATCATCCCATCACCGATCTCATTAGCATCTTCTTTCCAACTGATTTGTTTAGTCGGCTTAGGCCTACATTGTCCCATCACTATTACCCCATATTAATTAATAAATTGGATGAGCTTCATCGGGCCTAATTGGCGGTTTAGTAAATTTTTTTTCATTAAACTGTAGCAACAGCAGAACTTGAATGTCTCTGGCAGCAGGAGGAGCCATGGCTGACAATTTGATAATGAGTTGATAGGTTTTTTTTACTTTTATTTTCTGCAGTCGTGGCTGTTTCATGCTAATCGGGTGACTCAGCAGGATTGTTCCGCGCCAGTTTTTTTTTTCTTCTGCACAATATTCTGTGCATATAATATATAGAATTACTTTTCATCTTCCACCCACTTTTTATACGCGAAAGTGCATTAAAGATGGGGGTTTCATCTTTCTAATAGCCATAATCAGCTTGTTAACTTTCAACAGTGTAATCGAATACTGCACTCGTCAGCATTTTGATCCATAACTGGCTTATATATGGTAAACGTATGTCAATGTTCGTGAAACAACGAGAACTGTCTTTGACACGAGAAACTTGACCAAAGTAAGAGTCAATGACAGATCGGAAAAAAATAATTTGTGAAGCGTTTATGCATGTTTTTAATGTGGACGCCGATGACAGAAACTTATCAGCCCCGTTATGACAAGCTGATATTTTCAGACATATTAAGTTCTTAAAATAAGTTTGGCACGCAGTCAGTCGCTCAGCGTGTTGACCTACACTCAAAGATTTCATGAAAAGATGTTGCCTAAACTTGACACAGACCTTCATGCAAAAACAGATTTTTTTACTGTGAAACGATACTAACAAAACTTGAAGTTGTAGATAACAGTTATGGAGGGTAGAATGTCACATCCAGTTTTCACTTTTTCACTATCAAAATAATATTGTACAAGAATTCGAAAAACCAGAATTGGTTACTTGTGAGATTGGTTTTTGGTAATTACACGATAACCCTTACAGCCATCCTTTTTTCTTGTTCGTTTAATGGGGGAAAAAAGAACACTGCATGTAAAAATAACCTGATTTTTCATAAAATATTCTGTTAGATTTTCGTCATTTTCTTGTGGAACTCGTTTTTTTGCTTATGCTTTTCTGGGAGGAAATCCGAAAAAAAATGTTTCCACATATTTTAAGGGAGTGTGGTTCAACGAATGCAAAAGCATTTCTTGGCACATGATTTATACTAAAAGCCATCATTTTGATGAATTGATGGTCTCTGATAATAATAATAATAATCTGGAAACAAGTTTTTTTATTCCCGATGTCCACCTGAACGAGGGGAAGAACCGTGCAGCTACTTCTATTAAAATGATGCAATTCTCCATAAAATGTTGTATCCACGTATGAAGGCAATAAAGAATATAAAATATGATTTTATCGTGTGGTACACACAAGGATATTATGCAGATTGCTTTTAGTAATGAGCTCGGTTCATGAGCTTTTGTTGGATATTCAGGGCACCGCAAATAAACAAAAGGGGGAGCTCTCTCGCCCTCACTCTTTCCCATGTTATGTAGATTAAAACCAGTGGAAATAATTCATTGTTTATAACCATATTCTTCCCTTCTTATTGCCTAGTCACTCGTTCGTTCCCATATAGTCGACGACCCTTGGTGTTTGCACACACTGCACGGGAGAACCATGTTCTAATATGTTGTTTCGCTCGTGCCTAATTTAGCGTCCCTGGAGCGATTTTTTAAGGCCAAAGTAAATACCCAACTCTAAAACTACTCGGGTTATATACCCGGGTAGCACTCTAAAAAAATGTTTGGAAGGTTCCATATTCCACCTTATGTGACCTACATGTCTTAAGAAATCCAACAAAGCTTCTCTGACATCCTAAAGATTCTTTAATTACAACATACGGTGTGTTGCCCTGAGGATTTTGAAGGTCCTTAATGTCCATTCAAGCTTCTCTACCACTTCAACTAATCATTTATAGGTTAAGATGTCGGGATGTTTGTTAGGACAACGTTAAGTTGTAGCATCAAATCTCATTAGAAATTTTTAAAAAAATGGTAGATATCCATGTTATTCTATAAGAGGTCCAATGAATATGCTATACAGTGCTCTCTGGAGACAATGTTTCTAACCAAATTCCATACGGAACTTTTTGTAAAACATAGCATAGAACATTTGATCTAGATTCGCTGTAAGGGTTGATAAAAGGAACGTTGCTTTAGCTGCTGAAAAAGTTCTGTCAATAATTAATTGTAGCAGCCATTTAAACTTTCAAACATCTAGTATGAAGTTTTTGAAAAATTAAGAGTTTAGGTGTTTACGTTGGTGTTTGTAGACAGACAACGCTGAATCTGCACCTCGTGGCCACCTTGTACAGTGTTTAATTCCGTTAAGGACATGACGACCCACGACGAGTTTCTCTTTTTTGCACGCAGTTTGCGAGATTGTCCCGATTATTGCTCCTCTCGAAAATGTATTTAAACGCAGCGTTCTTTTGGTTTTAAGAGCGAAAAATGTAGCTCTGAAATGAAACGAGCCGCCGTCTGCATCCGATTTCCCATTTGCAAGAGAGCCTCTTATTACTCTTTGTGGTTTTTTTATTCAGATAAATTCAATGGGTCCTTCATAATTTTAAAAGTGCCCTTGTGGAAGGATGGAAAAGTTCTCTCTTTGATGATGCAGCAAGTGGACACTGAAGATGGTGGATTGCACTCCGCGTAAAAATAAAAAAAAAACCGTACAGGCACTTCAGTACAGAACAATATAGTCGGCGTTATTTCTGGCACAGATTTTTGCAGAAAAGCCATCAGTTCGAAATGATAATAGATCGCGGCATGTGCAAAGGCGACAGAGTGTCCTTATTAAAATGAAGATCCCGAAATATCCTCTATCCTGCAATATCCCATTATGTGCAGTTCCCCAATCTAAGCTCTCGACAACCGGAGATAAAAATGGATGGCGAGAAAGAATGGAGTCGGAAATTGACTTTGGCTCGGAAACTGGTATTAAGCATCCCCGAAGACAATTTTAATGAGAGATATTAAACCAACTTCCAAATGGAGATAAAAATAAACTCGGGCTAAAGTCGTCTTTGTATATACACGGTGCGTAACGCCGGCTTGTCGTTCAGCTCAACAAAGAGTTCACTCACGGAATGAGTTGGCCTTGTTTCAAGTTTTGTAAAGTTGGGACTTTGATGAAATACCATGAAAAGTTTCTATTCTCTAGATGGCGCTGGCTACAATAGCTCCCATTGGAGATCAAAGCATCACAACCCATTTTTTTAATTGACTTCAGTCTGTTTGAACTGACATTCAAAACAAGGACTGTCGTCGTGTCAGTGCTCGGGGAAGGTTAACCATTTTTGTGCAAACTTTGAGAGAAGTTAAGCCGTTTTGGGAATAGCTTTTTTATCAAGTGCCATGCTTATGATTCTAGAGATTTAAGAACAGGTCTTAATATAGTGATTTGTGCTTTTTACAAGATCAGCAAATCGCCTCTACAACTATTGAAGTTTCAGAAATCTTCATTGCTAATCCTTTAAGAAATGTGCATGGCCTTGGATTATTTGCGCCAACCCATGACTTAAAAAAAGTATCGATTAAATCGGCTTTAACATTGTTGACCTAAACATTGAACCATCACTCTAAAAAACAACTGCCATATTGAAGGTTCCTTTGGACCTTGTTGGGTTCTTCACAGGCTATTATCACATATATGCTTTCTTAAAGAACCTTTGTCCAAGTTAGTGCATTTGTCTACACTATAGTATGATATACAGGGAATATAACAAAGGTATATTTCCGCATAGTTTCCACAACCGTTGACTGTGGTTGACATTTTAGGAACATTCATATTACGGAATTTACAAACTCGTTATCAAATAGCAACGGGCCATTTCCAAAGTCATTCACTAACGTTTTGTTCATCCAGACAAGGAATGTTGGGCGTCGAAATAGCGGGACTCTGCGGGAATGATTTGGCGAAATTCTGTAAATTTAGTGAACTTTTGGGACCATCTTTTAACCGGAAATTGCGCCTCTGAAACTCCCTTCTCAGCGCCGCTCCTTTCTGGAAGCATTTATTGGCAAACCAGTCTGGCAAAAACAGACGACAAGAATGTTTTATTGACCACCAGAGGATAAAAAAATCACACTGTCAAAAGCGAGCACAAACACACCTCTCTTAGAAGCGAAAAAAATCATAAATATGAGAAGATGATAAGCACGAAGAATGATAACTTATAGATGCGGAAGGGCCTAACACTCCACGGCTCCGTTTACGCTTGCTGTATACATACGATTATACTGGAATCTTCTTCACCTTTTCACGCTCTCCTACATACACTCCAAGATCGTCTTTTTTAAAAGTTACAGTCCATTTAAGCCATCGATTATATGTTGTCTCGAACAAAAAAAAATTACAATTGTAAGATAAGCCTCCGTTAGAACGCGATTTGAGAGAAAACAAGAGCGAGGAAAAAAAACTTACAAGAAAATAAATACGTTAAGACGAAAAAAAATGCGACGAAAGTTAAGTTTATTGCCCAACCGTGCTATAGGGATAACGAGAAACTGGGCTGTAAATTATATGATTGGGCTTCTGGACTCTGCTAATGAGGGGCACTAAATTCTACGTTTATAGTCTATATCGTTTTAGGGATTCGTTGGGACAAGAACATTTACTTATTCTCAATTAAAAGTTGCCACTATTCGAGACATGTTGTAATCACCAATTAACCATGCCATACGGTTAAAATCGATCGCCAATGTGCCCAGGAACAACCAAAGTTTCAATCAAACGCTCTAATAGCTCCCTCTGGTGGCGTATGATCTATTTGCATTGCAAAATCCAATATGGTTGCATCGAGACCATTTTTATCATTATATTAAATGTTTAACTGCACATAGATTTTCGCATGGTATACAATGATTAGTATGCCGCTTTTTGATTAAATAGGGGCGGCCATGTTGGAAATGCCATGCTAAAAACTCGTATACGCCACCAGGGGTAATAAAGTTAATGTGCATTACATAAATATGGAGAAGTTTGTGCTGCACAATATAATAGGCTACAAATATACTTTTTTTAACAAAGTATATTGGAAATTATATAGATAATAAAAACTTGTATAAAAGAAATTGTGCAATACTTCACAAACTGGATTTGATATGACTGTTTTGATGTTCCATTGATTTCGGTGCTAACAGGCAAGTGGTCCAATATTAAAATTTCCTACTAAATGCAAGCTCGTGAATAGGAGAAAAATTCCTTTGGTTTGATGTTTAATCGATTGGCATTTTGGCATGGCGGTTGGGATGTTTTTTGCACGCTTGAGTACGACAAATCTGGCCTGCAGGGTTTGCGAGGCACATGATAAATTCCTTTGTTTTTCCTGATCTGTTCCCTTCTATGAAAGTAGCAAATCAGCTCGGTTTTCACTTTTGACGTCGAATTTCTGTGCACTTTTTTTAATATCCTTTTTGCGGGACCAAGATAGACTTACAGTGCGGTAAACAAAGTGGTTCAATAATGGGGCGTTGCAGCGAACGGGGGGATAAGCCCTTGATCCGAAACCGAAATCGATGGCCACATATTGGCATGACAGGAGACAATGAAACTGGATCGGACGCAGATAAACGACTTTTCTCCGTGTCCGAGACTTATGACTTGTGCCGCCATGGCGCGACAAAAGGTTTGTGAAGCACTTGAACACGCTCAATTATACTCATTAGGTCGAACGAAATTAATACCACCATCTATGTGAATTACAAAACTTTAGCCTGAAATTAAAGTTCACATTTCTTATATAACCGAAAGTTTTTCGTTCAGCCAAAAGTCAACGATAAACCCAAACTTGATTAGATTAATGTTTCAGTTGGTTCATACTTGATGATATTTTGCTTAGAATTCGCCTCATGTTTTGATAATAGTTATAATGGTTTATATTGACTGTAGTGTCAAAACGTTGAACTAAATTTGGGGTCGGTTTTATAGACTTATTTAGAAGATCCTGTAATCCACTGATTCATGATGTCCTGCACTACAATGTTATTACGATCGATTGTAGCAGCTGCAGTTTGGCAATAATGGCGCGTTATCCTTAATCTCCATTTTGCCTAATACCAAATTCCCAGCCCTTTTGTGGGCAATTCAAAGCCGGTGGTATTTGCCACTCGTCAGGGCAAATAAAACCGTGGTGTTCAGTTTGCCACTCAACCTAAAAGTGCCGTTAGAGACGGTCGCCAAATAGGGGCGCCATCTGTCGGCTCTCATGATGGGCGCCCCGATGAGGGTAATTACGGTCTTATGTCTGTCTCTAATGGCCTGATAAAAAGGGAAAAAGTATCCAGTAGCAACTATAGCCTGCAGTATATGCAGCTAAAACACCCTTAAACGGTTTTAACACCTTGGCCTTCTCATTCCCCAACTACTAGCTATCCTGGGAAAGTTAAAGACAACTTGTCCCTATTGTTCTGCTATTGCAGATTTTACTTTCTGGTGACTTTTTTGCCTCTTATCTGTTTTCGGAATCCAGTAAAACAATTCGGAGGTTGGTTGATGGTTTTTTTAAACTTGTGGCAATTCCTAATGGGCCAAATCTTCGGTTCTCCACCCCAAAAACTCCTGTGATAAATTCCCGTGACAGATGGGAGTGTTTTTTATTGTCTTTATTGTCATTACGCACTTTTTGCCCCTAATTTACGAGAATTCACACACGGGGAACCTTTTAAGGTAGCCATTATTAAAACTTAAGCCTCCAGTTTTCTGACCAGATGTAAGAATTTCTTGAGAAGTTTTGTCTTACTCACGTGGATTTTTTTGTTATCGAAATGCAACTTTGTGCAACTATAAGCCTAAGCTTATGGGAAATATTTTTTCCTGCTTAGACTTGAAATGTGGACGGCTAAATGTATTTTCACACGAAACGTAGAATAATTATACGCCCAGCTTTTAAGTTTTTGCACCACAAAAATATACGCCGAAAACGCCCGAAGGGCAAGGGCACGCATTCAAATCTGGAATGTTTACAGGGCGATTCAAAAATTATTTGCATCGATAATAAGGTGATTTTTGAATTATTATGCATATAGAACCAAACGTGTTTTGATTAATGGGGAATTTTATTATCGGTAATATTTCCTTAAGAGAAAACACATAGTGGAACTTTTATGTGAAAAGTGGATGACAGAAAAATCAGAATATAAATATAGAACATTCACCAAAAATAAATCATTGGGGAAATGGAATTCAAAATAATGGGACAGACATGTCATTTTGATTCTCTAGTCTTTTAGAGATTTTGCAGACATTGAAGGATGTTATGGTGGAGGCCATATTGGATGGAGCCACGTGGCCAATCTGTCCAGAAATGGACAGCTTTTTATCTCTCTTTTCATATACGAAATTCAATCACGGCTTTATTATTAGGGGTGGCTTTGTGGGGGTCAAAATATGCTTTTTGGAAGAGAAAAAATTCGTTTTTAAGATTGTTATCAATATTTCTTTTGAAGTGCTTTGGCTTCGAGGGTTATTCAGCGGCTGTTGTGGTGTTCTACAGGGTGTGTGAAAGAGGCGGATTAAGGTCCAGCTGGAAGCACTCGAATCGGAAACCGAAATCGCAGCGTAAAACCCTCCGTTTTTGTTATTCGAGAATCCTCCAGGACCTTTGTCGCGTAATTACCTGATATTTAAGCGAAAGTGGATTACATTGTAGAGCGTCTGTGTTGTGCCCGTTGCAAAAATAACACACAAAAAAGATGAAACAGCGCCATTTAAATCCCCTCTCGCGTATACAGGCGCGATTTTGATCGGACACCATCTATGTGGAGCCTGGATAAAGTTTTTGTGGGTTTAAACACGCCATTAGAATATAAAACTCCTTTTGTCATGCTAAACCGACGAAAACGCTTTTCTGCAAATACACAGAAGAAGCGTTTGATAAGCCAGTGGCTCATTCAAAATGGCTGAGCGTGGTTGTTCACACCAAACTATAGTGACGTGAGTTGATAACGCAACACAACATACGCCAGTTTGAAAAACTTCGAATGCTAATCCTTTTTGAGAAAAAAAAGGTTTCCTATAAAGGGAATATTCCTTTCACAACACACGTTATGCGGAATGCGTTAATTCTAATTGTTAATAAATACGAGCGTATTCATTTAGAATTGAAATGCATAGGCAGCATTCTTAATTTCAATGTAGACAAAATTGTATACATTATTGTTTTTTTCAATAAATTATTTAAAAACACAATGATAGATAAACGTACCAGCACATATTTATTTAATGAACAATAAAACCTCGTTTATCCGTCCTAGTTGGGACCGGAGGTCAGTTGGAATGATTTTTTATGAAAAATTCACATAAAATAGTTACAACGCTGATTGCTGTACTGCATAAGTTTTTTTATGTGTACATTCATGTATTTACATTTTAAAACTTCTGCAAAACGAGTTTATACCAGATCAAACAACGTGGTGTCGGACGCTTGGTGCCCCAAGATGGCGGACCAGCTCCATCGTCAACTCCAGCATCCTTTCACCACCTTCAGTCATATTTTCTCCAATTTGCCTCAATTGTTTTTATCGACTAAAGCAGCTATAGTACAAAAAAGCCTTCGTCCTATTTTTTTTTTCCTCAAGTCCTGGAAACACGATCTGTCTAATCGAGCGTAATTAATCGCCATTCCCGAGTGCGAATCTCTATACATGCCCCTGATCAAAATGGAGATTCAATTGCGTTTTTCCATCAAAGAGAGAAAAAATGGTGAAAAAAAAAAGGTGAGATGGACAACAGAATAGCGGCGAGGAAAATTCTCTGTGTGTTGATAAGGGTTGTTGGGGGCAGAAGATAATGGAAGGGAGATGGATTCCACGCTCGGGGTAAACGACCCGTTGTAGCCGCCATATTGGACGTCTTGACATCTCTAAAAATGCGGGCATATTTCAACTGTTGCGTCGTTGGGGTTAATTGGATCTCGTTGTTCCTTAAGTTCAAGCATTTTCGAATTGTGCCGCATCCTCCCACATATTTGTTCCCATGTCTAAATGTACAATTCGCATTCGAATGAAATGTTGACCTGGAATCTGGCACGGTTATGAAAACAAACGACGGGTCACGCCGAAAATCGGGACCTCGAATAGTATTTGCTAAATCTTGAGAACCAAAGGTCAATCCGGATGCTTGACCTGGGTGTTTTTAGACGTCGCCAACATTCGTGGTACAACTCGTAACTTAACACGAAATTGCGAAAGGTAGACTAGTTTAGTAGTATAAGGTTAAGTAATTAAGCTTTAGGAAATAATTTTAACTGATCATAGATGGTATTGAGTGAGAAATTGGATGCCACACTCTTGAGGTGACCAGGAACTCTGAGGATGTGAATTGCCGTTATACAATGGCGTTTCATCACTTGGCTAACTTTTGAACTGTATAGTACCAAGAGTGACTTGAGCCGCTGTCACGAAATGGCTTACTAGGCGATTAAATCTCATGTATTGAGTTTTGTTTTATGTTGGTCAGTCCCTACGTGTGGAAATCTTCTATAACCACGCGGTGTTTATTTTTGCCGTATGTTTTCTAATTAAATCCAACCTGTCAATTGTTGATTCTACCGCGCTTCGGTTAATTAGGTTTCCCCGCATTCAGACGATGGATAATATATTATTCCCGGTGACGTCACTCTTCCGCTATCTGGCAACATTGTTTGCAATATAAATATCGAGCTGGCTTTGATGACCAGTTAGTTTTGACAGGTCCAGCGATCAAATTATAGATTAAATTAATGATCGATCCGAATAGCAGATTGAAGTCCCCAACAGGCTGGACAGCTGATGGCGGATTAGAACGTGTTTTTTTGTTTTTATTCCCCCTCGAAACTTAGGAATCCCCCCCCCCCCTCCCATCCTCTTTCAATCAACTTAATTTTCGTTATGCTAATCCAGTGTTGGAAAGATAATGGTCGTGGCTTTTTGACTCAACTCTCTTTTCGAAGAGAGGGGTCCTTATCGTACAGCTTTTGACTGGCCATCACTTGTCAATTCTCTAAAAATCGCAAATATTTGATTATGAAAAATGAGTGATGGCAAGGGGAAAGGTCCCCGCTATCAGCCGAACAAACATCTTAAAATAATCCATCTTGACCAGGGTTTTTGTGATGCCACGATCGATTTTCTTCTTTTTAGCACTGACCGTTCCATATTTTAATGGCGACAAAAAAGGTCCAATTTAGATAAGGCGGAAAGGGTTGATGGAGAGTGGCCCATACACGAGTTCGCTTATCGGTCCGCAACGGAAACGGCGCCGTTTGATTTCCGGAATTAGCGAATGGGGCGTTACGTGGGTCATCGATGAGGCCTTTATCACTGGCGCCATTAGCTGGTCGGTCCATCGTTTCTGTATACGGTGTTGCTTTCATATATAAGCTCGCTGTGAAGTTTTAATGGGCTGTTTGATGGGGTTGGCACTCGGTCAATGATGCCAACTTTACCGACTTGATCCTCATCTATCGATAAAATTGGCATCATTGACTGTGAGTCTTGGCCCCACCACCATCAAACAGCCCATTAAACCTTAACCGAGCTTAGTTAATGACGATTGCAGCCAACTTGGGTTTTTGTGACAGCTGATTTAAAGCAGGTTTAAGTTTCTTGGTGCAGGATTTAGTACGGCGTTTTCGTTCATAATTGCCAATTAAGTACAATAATCAATAGGACTTGTTATTTGCATATTATGACTGTCCTACATCTCGAAAGTTACTCATATTTGTCCTTCAGGAACTTAAAAAAAGTATTTTCCAGTATCCAGTAAAAAATATGCTGGAAAATATACAAACTATCTGAAAACTATCATCCCATAAATTCGTAAGGACTCTTCTAGCCTTAAGGTGTGTTTTGACGTATAGGATTTAGGTATATCGGTTTAGGTTGCAAGTTCAGTAGCGGCGATGAAACGGAAGTGTAACGGCTAAACGCTGTGAATCGGCTTACAATTAAAACTATTCATAAAACTGTAATCCTACGCTAACAGCATTTGAGGTCGTATCCTGACACATCCCCTTCGCTTTTGTGTGAGGTAGCAGTTTATTATAAGCAGTGATAGTGATCTCTGGGGCCATCTTGAAAAATATTTTCCCACCATAAACAGGCGAATATGGTGATATTCCTATACAGAATCAGTGTCGCCAGATGAAGACATCTGCACATAAGGTCCAATAGTGAGAATTCCAAGCTGAGTATAGGTCAAGACCCCGTTCCTCCCCAAACTGCTCCCAAACCCGAGGTCTTTCAACTTGGGGTTATTTGGGAGCCTAAAAATACACAAATTAAATTAGCGAAAATTGGGCTGTTAGCTTGCTTTGCCCTCGTTCGTCTTGCTATAAAGAAAAGCCGCCAAAGCATTTCCTAATTCAACGAGTTATGTTTCGTATACATACTAAAGTAGACACACAATACGTTCCGTTGCACCAAAACCGCATTCACCAGTCGAACGTGACAATGTGACACTGATACCGAGGGTACCAAGGTCCGCTATCAATTAAAACCCAATGTTGTATACGCGGTTCCGACGGACGTCCAACTGACACAACGCGGTCAGTGTGGGCTCGGCCTGTCCGACTTAACACGTTTTCGGACACGCGTGACGCGTTAATCAAACCGTAAAACAATTAAAAGTGGACTGGATCGCAAGCAGATAAGGGGAGCAAAAAACGACCGCGTTCGTGTGAAAAATGGCCGTAAAATGTTATCAAGAAACAAATAAACTGTCGCTCACGGGAGAGGTCAATTTGGGCACTCAAGGCCTAGCCAATTCAATTCAAATGGCGTTCCGTTTAATACGCTCAGGTATGTTAATAAATTGTAACGGTTGTTTTTCTTTTTTCCCCTGTTAATCGAGGCCATGTGTCCCGTATATTGGCGTAACTGCGTTTTGGCAACGGCCTTGACGTGTCCGAACACGTGAGAAGCTGAGAAAATAGTCTTGCCAAATTGAAACCAATTAGTGCTCTAGCCGTGAGTGGCAACTCCTTGGAACCATTGACGAAGTTTTCTGGTGTAGCTGGAGTGATTACATTAGACTTATTAAGTTCAGAAACCGTGGGTGGCGTGCCATACTTTGGAACTGTATTTCCAACATGGCCGCACCTGTATGCGCTAATTGTCACACGTGATGGGATTGGGGTGTACGTGGGGCTCGCACGTCACTAGGGGACGCTGAAATCCTGAAAGTGATTTGACACACGACTTTTCATAGATTTCTGTTGAAACATTTACATCCGTTTATCCAACTGAATTGGCTAGGCCTTGAAGGCTGGTTTCAGCAAACAAAAATGAGCTATTTTGACACTGCCAAAAGCTTTGGAACAGTCGTTAAAATGATAAGAACAACAGTACCGAATTAATTTTTTATCCTAATCTAACCTTATAGAATCTGAAAGTAAAATTACAAATTAATATGGTGCTCCTAACTATGCAGAAAACTACAACTTATTTGCTATTTTCTTGTTGTATTCCATATACAATTCATTAAACAACAAGATGTTGGTGCAACTAATCCTAACTATAGCCAGCGACATTTATCGGATCATTAATTTTAATCGTCAATCTAACTAATTTTGAATTGTTTAAAGCAGCCGGCCGTAAACTACTCAGTTTTATCGGACCGTTAATTTTGATTGTCGAATACCTAATTTGAAATTGTTTGATTGACTGTGGTGCACATGGTTGCTCTTGTGTGCCATCACTGTGATGTGTTTCTGAAACATAACAATTCCAAATCGGGTTTGTAAAAGTATCTCCAAGAAACCAAAATGCAAAAAAAAAAGAATATGGCGTTCGGTTCACGAGGTTAGTTAAGTTTAGGAAGGGGGTTATAGCACAGCGAGAAGAATGTACTTGAGGTATATGTGACCTACTCCTTAACAGGTACACGTACATAAAATTCGTGCGAAAAGTCGGCTGGAGGCCACCTGAATTACGCTTTTTGACATGGTTTTTTTCTGCGACCGGGGAGCCATTTTGCAAAATGAATTTAATTTTGTCTAATCTAGGATCTACCCCCCTCAAACTGTGTGGACAGGGCAGGAAAAGCTATTTCAGTGGGTTGGAAACGGCTGCAGAGGGGTACAAGGTGCGTCTCGGGGTCGGAAGTAACAGCAAATGGCGAGAAAATTGTGTTCTGTATAATCGCATAAAGGTGACTAACAGAAATTGCGAGACAATAAATGATGCACCACCTTGCGTAGGAATTACCGTTTTCCGACCAGTCACCGGTGACATTCATAAGGTTGAGTTCAGTCACAAATTCCAAGTTTCATTCCGGGAAGCATGACGTGACGCATTGAATTTCTTTAATTCAGTTCCAACACCCCCTGATGGCACACCAGAATTTGGCCCAACATGACCACTTCATTTTTATTCCAATCTTAGCTTGCAGCAATGCTTTTTTTTTTCAAAGTCTTCACGGAAGGATGGAGTGAAACTATACGTGGCCATGTTGGAAATGCAATACTAATAAAGGCGCATACGCCACCAGGGAGAAATGAACAGCAGCATGACTAACTTTGATTAAAATTCTAACATGGGTAGATAGGGTGCTTTAACGGATGTCTGGGATGCCAAAAACCGCTGCTTATCGATGATTTTCAGGCATTTTGAGAATAAGTGCTGTTTTTGTCAACATTCTGTGGGAGGAAGTGTTTTGGTTTCTGGAAGATTACGCTCGTTATAAGGAAAACTGCTCTACTTTCTGGAAGGCTGCTATTGTCTCTGGAAGATTGCTGTCTGTCTCTAGAAGACTGCTGTCTGTGTCTGGAAGACTGCTGTCTGTCTCTGCAAGACTGCTGTTTGTCTCTGCAAGACTGCTGTCTGTCTCTGCAAGACTGCTGCCTGTCTCTGCAAGACTGCTGTATGTCTCTGGAAGACTGCTGTCTGTGTCTGCAAGACTGCTGTCTGTCTCTGCAAGACTGCTGTCTGTCTCTGCAAGACTGTTGTCTGTCTCTGGAAGACTGCTGTATGTCTCTGGAAGACTGCTGTACGTCTCTGGAAGACTGCTGTACGTCTCTGGAAGACTGCTGTACGTCTCTGGAAGACTGCTGTCTGTCTCTGCAAGACTGCTGTCTCTGGAAGACTGCTGTCTGTCTCTGGAAGACTGCTGTCTGTCTCTGCAAGACTGCTGTCTGTCTCTGCAAGACTGCTGTCTGTCTCTGCAAGACTGCTGTCTGTCTCTGGAAGACTGCTGTGTCTCTGCAAGACTGCTGTCTGTATCTGCAAGACTGCTGTCTGTGTCTGGAAGACTGCTGTCTGTCTCTGGAAGACTGCTGTCTGTGTCTGGAACTGCTGTCTGTGTCTGGAAGACTGCTGTCTGCCTCTGGAAGACTGCTGTCTGCCTCTGGAAGACTGCTGTCTGTCTCTGGAAGACTGCTGTCTGTCTCTGCAAGACTGCTGTCTGTCTCTGCAAGACTGCTGTCTGTCTCTGCAAGACTGCTGTCTGTCTCTGGAAGACTGCCTTATTTCAGTAGAAGACTATATATGATCATCTAATACATGGTTTCACAATCCACAACCTTCCCAGCGCCCTCTGTTGCAAGTGGCGGCGATTAGCTGTTTTCTAATCGCTCTTCAAATATTTAACGAGGCGCTGATACGCTCCCCTCGCAGGTGCACGAATATCAATAATGGGCAATGGTCAGTCGCCGTCACGAAACCCCGGCTTCGACGCCCTATCATTAAAGTCACCGTTGTCGGCCATTACCGCACACCGACATCGGGACTTTGACACGAAATTCGTCAATCGATATATTAGCAATCGTCAATTGCAATACTAAGCACACCGACGGAGTGGCCATATTGGCAAACGTCTCTACGTTTATTAGTTTCGCAGACCATTATCCTTGTATATATTTATTTGTTGGACTTAATGCATCCAGTCCATGGCCTTAAACAAACTGGAATTGGCGATTCTCACCTGACTACGGGGCAATGGCGTAGATAATCATCGTAATAATAATAGAGATAATCGCGCCTCATTGACAGTCTCATCCACAGCTCGGAACTGGATTATTTTACGACGTTCGGATCAACGCCCTTCCCTATCGGGAAAATATACCCCGCATATACAAAAAGGGTATACATTCATGGGCAGTCCTAATTCCAATATAAAAAAATGGGAATGATAAATGCGACTTTTCCCTATTCCGACGTGTTATTAAGTCATAATAAAAATTTTCTATTTGGCAGTTTGAACCAACTGGTCCTAATTATAGGTTTGCAACATTAGAACAGGATACAGCCCTTTGTCACTATATATTATTTCTTTGATTCCCCCCACGTCTCGCGGAAGGAGACTTCGTAATTGGCGATTAATTATCTAACAAATATTTTTAAATAACAATTTAAAAACCTCGTTAATCCGGCCAATTTTCACTACCCTCGTTGAGTGAATGTGTTGGATAAAGGGTGTCAGAATCTTGACACCTTAAAGACTGCTCTGTGAAAACAATAGTGGGGCCAGGCGTGCACCAATTACTCAAATTTGTTCACACAATTTTTATATAGCGTGGTTATTTTTTTTTTCATAACATACAACCGCATATCTAATTATATGAGAACCGAATATATAAAGCTACTTCCAACAACATGTCCAAGAACAGTCATTGTAGTCTCAACGTTTTTGGTCTACTTTGCCGACAGCCCATTCCAATGAGTACATGATAATTTGTTTGCCTAACATAGGACCTAAAAAATGGGTTGTCGGCGACGAAATGTGCTGTCGGCGAAGTGGATTTCAGTAACTTAGTGCCAGTGTTTTGAAATTCAGTTCGAAACACACAGCCCTTGGTATTGTAATTTCTAGTTTATCTGTGACACAATTATTGTGAAAACGTTGTTCGAACCCACACAAAATCCGAGATTTCACAGCATGTACGGATTACTGAAGTTCCGTTTATCTATAATTGCCAGCAATTGCACCCGGTTTCCACAGAAACTCTTGAGGGGTTGAAAGTAACAGAAGCTGTCCCTGATAAATACGTGACATTACTTTTATTGTGTTTTAATAAGGCGGAATTACCCACATGGCAGTAAAAAGTTAATTTAAAAAACGAGGCAAAAGTTTGTATGTCGAAAATAGGTCCTGTCTTCCCCCCTCCCACCACAATTCAAATATTAAAAATTGCTCTTCTGTGCGTTCCCCCACCAGGTTATAACCCTGTTTAAAAACCGTCCCAACGAACACAATTGAAACTGGTTCACCCTGGCCATTTTTTTTTTTTTTTTTGGCTGCCAAACTATTTTTTGCCTCCTATTCCTTTGTTGCACCCATAACGAGGTGTTGTGGCAACTAGCAAGTCGGTGGTGTTTGGTGCAATGCCCTCCCCCGAGACCCAATTCGAGAGCATTTTTTTAACGTAATGATATACAGGCCTACTTAAAAAGGTGCTTAATTACTCGTACTTGAAATAGTTTCCATTCGGCATATTAAATGAGCCGTTCCCGATTCCATTGTCTAATCCGTCGCCATTGAACGCGTAGATGTTCTGGACGTTTAAGTGCACGTTAGCTAGTAAAGTCGTAATTGCTATTGTACTTCATTAATTAGAATGCAGTAGTTAAAAGTGAATGTTGGGCTTACATGCTGTTAAATTAACCGAGCTAGATGTGCAATGGCTGATACATCTAAGTGGAGCTCTTTGGAGTGCCAGTCTGCGGCTTACAATAGTCAGATTTGCTATATAACGTGTTTCTGCAACCGTTTCTAGTTTGAAGAGTTCAAGAACGTATACTATGCGAACTAATTGAAAACTAATTAAGCTTGCGGTGTTTTAAAACCGCATTGATTTCAATTAATAATGGATGTCAATTGTAAATTGCACCAAGCTCGAGTGCCCACGCAACAACAACGGTTTTAATAATTAATTCAAGTCTTAAGTTATTGTTGATAATATGGAATTAGGTTATTACCACAGGCATGCATCATGCTAATCTGCAGGTAAAAGCATTAGTAAACATAATTGCTGGTTAACCTTAATTGCTTGGGCTTGGCGTGTTGTCACTGTCATGCGAGTGGCAGTTTACTTAGTAACCCGATGCGCTAATGTAGGCCCTGTACGGTGCATTGCATGTAAACAAATAGTTGATGATGCTAATTAAGTCGAATTTTCCATCTAAATAAGCAGTTGTGCAAAGATGGTTATAGACAGCTCTTCATAGTACCTCATCATTGCCTGTACCAGTTTCCATCGTGGGCAGACATACTGTTTGGCGGAAATGGATTTTTATTCAATCTACAATTGGGGATAATACGATGGAGAATGGGAAAAGAATTATCTACAGAGTAAATCTAACAAAAAAATTAAATTTTGGTTCATGTGATAGGGTTGAAATTAATTAAAAAATTTGCTTTCATTTCTTCATAGATAAATGACCTGTTTCTAGACAATGTTATCTTATTTTTGAGTGAAAATTAAGAAACCCGAGATGTAATACAAGATTTTTGCGGGCAAATTTAGATAATATTGTTTTAGAAAGTGTGCAGTTTTAGAATGCATACGTTTTGGACAGCTGCACCAATCTACGTTTTAAGGTATAATCAATAATTAAGTAAGTGGGTGCATGGCTTTTTCAGCATGCCACGTGACATTTCAGAACTGACATTAAAGGGCACTGAGTTGAATTGAAGGCAGTTAATCATCGATAACCTCAGAAAAAAAGCTGAATAGAACATGCTTACTAGTGCTATCTGGTGGAGGAAAAAAAATGTTTGGTCTCGTATACCCTTAAATCAAACGTTTTTAATTAATCATTCGTTCCTTTGCCTACAAAATATTCGTCGATGATTTATTCGTAAATAAATCTAGCGCGAGAAACGATTTCATAGTTAGATTAGCCCATAAAATACCGAGAGGATTTTTGGCTGAGTGCGGGACTGAGGGCCATTTTTTTTTAATCGTAGCTAAATTACGTCGAAATTAAAGGCCGGGTTATTTTGCATTTGATGGCAGTTGTTTAGCTGACGTTGGCCCGAAACCTGACATGTGCATTAATTAATTTTCTTATTAATGCGTGTATATAATAAATAGCAGACTGAATGAACGAGGATGTCTTATAAGTGATTCAAAAAGAAAAAATCAAATCTAGGAACCACAACTCATTTAGGTTTTTTTTTTTTTTTTTTTTTTTTTTTTTTTTTGCTCCCCTTATGGAAGCATGCAGCGAACAATTTTTGTTTTCCAGAGTAACATGCAATGGCAATCTTAACCTCGCCGTTAATTAACTGTTAATTAATTTCATCTCAGGGCGGGAAATAAAAGATGAGAGGGGAAAACGTGTCTCCTGTCAAGAAGACTTTCTCAAAATAATACACGCATCGCAACGCCTTGTAATTTTCTCGTTTTTTTGCCCCCTACGTCCAAGAGTTTTCAATCAAAAGGTGCAATTATTTTGCTGGACATTAATGTTATAACCATGGCCATGTATTGTCAGTTTGCCTTGAGTGAATAAGTGTAGCAGTGCAAGCGAATGGCTTATTATCGGTTTGCATACTACAGTTTTTTACACTCTTGTTTTCCAATTTTCAGATTCCAGACTACTCCAAATTTGCACTTTTCAAAGCGATCCAGACATTTATGACATTTCTGCCATGGTGTATTTGAAAATGATAGCTGGAAAATTTTCGACGAGTGCTTAATATTGGTAAGTATGCATAATTATTATTCTATGTTCGAACTAGACTGTTAAATTAGTATAATGAAATATGCTAAAGACCAGTTAAACGTTCATTGCATGAAGATTAACTACATCCTTGCCCTTAAACTTTTAACTTGGTCAAATCCATGAAAAGCTGGATAAAATTCTTCATTTTTTATGTTATCTATGTTTTGGAAAACATTTGGCCTGTGTGGGTTAGCAGTTGTTGGATACCAAACTGCTATTTTAACAACAGGTTGCAATGTTCAAAGGATTTTAGCATTTTTCTATCAAAATGTAAATGTAGTAATCAGTGCATGTTTGGAGTACTAATTTACAGTTAATTAAAGTCCTAGTGACTGGCTCTTAAGGCTATTCGAGGTTCTTCTGTACAAACTTCAACATTTGCATACACTTACTTAGCTATTCTTGGCCATTACTCGACCATTTTTAAATCCTTTTTCAACTGGAATCTATCTAAAATCGGGGTAATTTGAAAGCAATGAACGAACCCCTAACAGCTTCCAAACTGGTCTCGCATCCTTAAGATCCAATAATATTTGATTTTTTGGCCAAAAACTATCTTTTTTCCCTTGTTGAACACCTGCATCGATATCTCCGCGATTGGGTTAGTGGTGTAATTATTGATTCAGCCTGTTTCTTGCCATGTCTTAACAGACTTCTAATGAATGTGCTAATATGGTTGGTTCAATCAACCCTCGATGGCTCCCTTCGCTTTTCCTCCATCTTGTTTCGTTGTTGTTTTGGCCCTAGGCAATCTATCCTTTTACCTTTTTCTCATTCACTTTTTAAGGTTCGCGTTTAAGCAAGGTATGCGAAGGCTGAAGGTTTTCACCTGACGAGTTTTACCACCAATGTTGCCGGATTCCCCCCCCCCCCTCCTTGCCTACCTACCTACCTTTAAACCCCCCTCTATCTACGTGCTATTTTTCCTTCTTTTTCCTTTGTTGGCCGAAACAGGGTCAATTTTTCAGCCTCTGCTGAAAACATTTCCCAAACAGCGAGGGGCATTTCGTCTCGTTTTGCCTCTCGAAATTGCCGAGACGTTTCTTGAACGGAAAACTTAACCAAACCAGAATGTGGAAATAGAAAAAAAAATTTAATGATGACCGCCTTAATAAATAACGCTGCGAGTGCTTTTTATCAAAGGCAGAAAGGAATATTAAATTATAACGAATGGTATAACATGCCTGGCTTTTTTTCAAAACTGTGAAAATAGGGTTGATTACACGAATTATACCGACTATTAAGGGGGGATTTTGGTGGCTAGCCAAATTCCCCTTTAGACGCTAGGTGGCGTTGCATTCGCAGATTACCCATGTGATGTTGGAATATAATTGTGTTTTTAAAAAATGGCAAAATGTATATTTGTTAAGGTTTGCATACACGTACGTGAAGAAACTTTGAACAGAAACTTCGCGACCACCATGTAGATAGAGTACTCGGAATTATCAAAATAAGGATCGACTAGTTAATCAAAACAAGGAGATAAGTTTTTCAATGCTGCATCATGCATTTAATTATTAAACCCATGATGGAACATTTGTGTTGTTTATCTGTCAAGCCATTTGGCCAAGCTCCAGCTGCTGTTCAGTACAGTTGTAAGCACTGGATTATTGGCTGCAAATGCCCTCTGTTTAGGAACATTTATTTGCTTTATAGTCCTTGACGATGGCCTTCTTTATCACAAAATGTGAGGACACTGAAATCTGTTGACCGATACTTAATAGGAGTGATCTTAAAATCGACACAAAAGCGCACAATTTGAACAAACATTGGCCACTATATACGAGTAGTATGGATGTGGTGTGATTAAGTGATAATTTAGAGATCACATCAAATGATGTTGTATAAAAAAAATTTGAACTTGACATCACTGGCATTATACAGTAAACATGTGATTACTCATTACACCAGATATTTCAAATGCTGTAATATTGTTCTCCAATGTTGTTCCTAAACACGCCTATATCAATGCTACTCAATGAAAGTTCAGAGTTGTCACTTGAGATATGAGAAGTTACAAACTTTATACAAGACCGGTAATCTTGTTTGTAGCAAATATCCTCGTTTAATATTCTATTTTTCCGACTTCCTGAAGGTAAAAATGTCTCGGACGTTATTAGAAAACAGAATTTCCGTATAAATTATTCGGATGAACCTTTTTTGCTATCGGATAATGCGTTTTTAGCTTGTTTCTGTCTTTTTGGTATTATAATACTGGTGGTAATAATAATAATAATAATGGTACAAGTGGCTGAGCTTAACAGTGTGAATACTAATGACGAGTCATAAAAACGAACGAAAAGTGAAATTCCTGAGAGCAACCCAGGCAACACCAGAACAACATAGTTTAAAAAAGGGGCTTTTTTTTCCTTCCGAAAATTAACCACAATTTCACACGACAAGTTCATCAGCATTTGCCCATGACTTTGGGGATTGGCAAGAGACAACTCATGAATTTTTTTTTTTTTTTTTTTTGCAAAACTCGTTTACGGATTAATTGCTTGCTAGTGCGGAGGTAACTTTTTTCAAAAATTATCGATGGAAATATACAAGATATCGTCAACATTATCTCGTGAGAAATTGTTTGAATTGCACTTTAATGCGATTAACAAATGCTTTACAGTTAGCTGGTAGATTAGTTTTGGTTATTTGCTTCTTGAAGCAAAAATATACTTGGCACATTATTTATGCAATGCACGTTAGGCGGTATTTAAACCTACACTAAAGTATTTATAATTTAAAGAGTAACTTGCTTGTCTATAGTCTGTTCTGTGTGAATTTTTTTTCATAATATGAACACATGTAAGCATTGAGAAAAAGCTGGTTTTCACATACGGTATATCAAACATCGAATCTCATTATATAGGATCTCTTTAATTACTTGAAATTTTGGATGTTTTCTGTCCTTATTTCTATTTTTTCCATTATAAGCCCTATTGTTTTCATTATGTAAATTTTCATAACATGTTAAACGTAAACTATAGTACTGCCCTCAGAGATTATTTATTGCAGTTCTGATATGCATTGCATTACATTTGACCTCGTATTGAATACTGTGCGCAATATCTTCCAAGCAAGGTATGCATTGGATAATTAAGTTTTGCTAAAACTTGGTCTTGGGTGGCCTCGGATGAAAAAGTACATGCAGCATAATCTGCTTTAGTTTTCATCAAACTGGAGCTTTAATTAAAAACGAAAAGAGTTTAGTAAGAAATGGCCTGAACTAGCTATATTTCTTGAGCATATGGGAGCGAATTTCTGACCTCTTTTTGCATCTAGGGCTGCGTGTATAATTCTAGCACCTAAATCAGCGCTAAATCTAACGGTTCCCACCTCGTTTAATTACTTTTATTAAATCCAGCGCCAACGCATCTATTTTTGGCTTGTCTGGCATCTTGATTGTGCTTCTATGAAAATGTCACCGCTACACATTTCAGAGCATGTATTTCCCACGCAGGAATGTGCATATTGGCAGTCCTATTTTCTATGTAATTTTCACTCTCCCCAATGGCAGTCCTGCAAGGAAAACAATAGGGGTGGGTTTTCAAACAAGCAAACCGCGCTTAAGCCGTGCTTGGATGAGGGGGATGAAAACTATTATTTTACACCTCACTCTTTGTGCCTTCCTCTTATTCTCTTATTTTCCCTTTTCTGATCCATCTTCATTTTCAATTTCATCTAGACAATCCTACACGTCTTGAATTCCCGAATAATGAAATGCATTTGGTAACGTGCCAACCATTGTGTCTTGGAAAGCCAATGGATGCCTAATTATTGACTGACGACAGGTTCGCAATATGCGGTATATACCGAGCTTTCGGATATCCCATTTTTTTTTAGATGTATACAATCTACTCTAATTTGCGAGAACCATGTAGCTTTTGCGTATATGCAAATGGCCCGCCCAGACTACGTTCCGTATATGCATTACGTAGCTTCTGAAAGGACCTCAATCGATGCACGAAAATATCCGATCGGACAACATTATGGTGGGGAATAAGTCGCAAATTTGCTCTTTACTTTTTCATGGGCAATCCCCAGATGACCTGGCCATAATGAGGGCATTAGAAGCGAGAAAAATTGCATCCTTTTGAAAAATTAACGGTAATGGACGCTGCAAGGAGTTCGCGTGGCGCGGTGCTAATTTGAAAATGGGCCCTGAACTACATCCACCCTATATAATTCAGTTATGCTTACTTGCTTGGCTGGAAATTAACCATGCATTAGAAAAAAATCGAAGCCAGCCCATATAATGTTGTGTATAGTACACCCTAGCCTCTATTGAAGAATAATGTGCTGAAGCGTCGTAGAAAGCATTAAGATAGAGCGCCGTTGAAATTATGGTCATGGCACTATATTGTACATGCAGTAAAAACCGTGCTTAAGTGTAAGCTCAAGCTTGTGTTTTGCATAATTAGTTAATGAGATATATAGAAATCCTAAATTGGAAGTGTATATTTATTGGTATAATATATTTGAAAACATGTTTAATAATCTCAGTATCCCCGATGTCATAATGTCTTAACCGCCATGACAACCTATGCATTGTCAAGGACATTTAAGTCCTTTGCTGTTTTAACCCGTTCTTTTTTTTTAAAGTTTCATGTTTTCTCAACCTGATTACTGCATGGTTTTTAATCTACTGGCTTGTATTGCCTTTAGAACACATGTAGGGATAATATCTAGAAGGCTGTTTGACTAATCCTTTGTAAACGTTATCCTCAATATTATATGGACCGATAAGAAGAAAGGTTTCTTTATCAAAATCTGTTTTTGCCACATGTATAGACCATCTCATTCACGTATACACTAGGTGCAGAAAACTGCATAAAATATGCATATACGAGATTACGTCATAGAGGGCGCAATGCTCGTGTGCACCGTGTTAGGAATTGAAGTTGACAATCTGGAGCTGAAGCTGGAGAGGGTTCTTACCTGCTTTGGTGAAGATCAATGTTAGCCGGAAGCAGGCCATGCATTATAAAAGACCATAAGTTGCGTACGGTGTGCCAAGGGGGAGGAAAATGCTAATAACTCTGATGACACATCGCAAGTTCGATATTATATAGTATGTGACAAATCATCATAAATATGCATGACGGGGATTAGATGGCATACACAGAGGCAACAGCAGCAATAATTCAGGATAAAAACGGAATGGTAAAAAAAAAAAACACGAGAGAAGCCCCGAATCCATGCAATTTGCGAGGAAGGAAGGTCCTTTGGGAATACGGGAAGGCATTTTCAGGGGAGGCATTGAAAAATGAATTCAATTCCAAAACATGACATCGGAACATGACACAAATGCCATTCCTGATAGATTTGTTTTATAATTGCACTTATGGTTAACCCCATTTTATGCTGCGGGGAATAAACATGGTTTGGAGCCAGAGTAGTAATGTGATTTGGAAAGAGCCAGTGGACGTGTGCAAGTACATATCGGAGAAATCTGATTTACTCTTCAAGATGAATTGGTCATTTTAGACATTTTATACTACCAATCAAGTAGAAAGATCTGTGAGATAGCAAATACTCCAAAGGAAGAAATATAAAAAAAACTTGTGGTGCCATTAAAATGTGAGCGTTGCACCGCAGTGCACTGGATTTTCTCCAATGAAAAACATATTTAAACTCTGTTGCGATGTTAAAGTGACTGTTGTAGCATTTTAAAAGCATGTTTTTACTGATTTCTTGCGATAAAACTTGTTTTGGACTGTATATATATTAGTTTAACGAGAACTAAAAGCAGACGTCTTCCAAACATTGACAAATAACTTGTGAAACTGTGATTCATTTCTAAAAAAAACCCAAAGAAACATGAATACAATGTAGGGAATAAATTTTATCCGATACACTTAACATAATCGCAGTAGCCGTTTTATAAAACAATAAGTACTTGTACAGTAGTGTATTATTGTTGCATTTTCCAAGTAGTTTCAGCAATAGAAACAAGGAATTTGAAACATACTGGACATGTGCTTCTGTTTTCATATAAAACGACGGGGTTGAGTCAGTACGTGACAAGGTCGCAAATCTGATAACGTAAGACTTCCTTTTATAAAAAGCTCGTGTAAGCCGAATCACAGCCGTTAGCCGTTACACGGCGCAGCTGAACTTAACCGAAAACAAATACGTCAAGCTATGTGATAAATGAATTCAAACGTAACTCAGTATATATTGTAATTCTTAATATAAAGCAGTTAGAATAGGTGTGGTCACGTCGTGAATTAAATCTTATTATAGGCTAAATTCTTAGCCATCTAATTAAAATGGCGATTTAGCCTGGGATTTAATCCACGACGTGACCACACCTATGACTAAAAGACAGTAATGGGTTTTCCAACGTTAACGAAACTGAATGTGTCCAGTCTTGACACTATACAGTACATGTATGCTCTCAAAGTGGCCACCTAAATAGCCAGGCACGACCTCGTGACCTTTAGCTGCCAACATGTCCCCACGCTGATAACAAGAGCCTTGAAATCGAATAGCCCAAGTACGATATCAAGAACTTTTAACTAGGTTTGATTTGTGGCTTCCAATTTGGCCTCCAAGCTGTTTTACTGCATGGGGACCCTTTAAAATAAACATGTAGTTTTAATGAGCAGAAACCGAAATTCCTCTTGTTTTTGGACATTTATTAAAACAGGAGGAGGGTAGGGATATTGCTTTCCCGCAAGTCACGTGCTTTATGGGATGGCCTGGCTAGCCAAGGGGGGGGGAAGAGGGACAAATTCTGGGCGATTTTAAAATGGGCACCAGCTGGACCCCTGACCACCCACAAGCACCATCCGCCATTAGCAATTAAATGTTTGGTAAAACACGTTGTTTAATGATCATCGTTAACGGGCCAGCAGTGGCGACCAATGGCGTTCACCGGTTCATGTTTTTTTTGCGAATAATGGGGGAGACGGGAAAGAATTAATCCAACTTTTTTTTTTTAGCCTCTGCCCCTTTTTTCCCTGTTTAGGAGTACAAACTCCATAAACTATGAAGTCGTTAAAACAAAAGAGAATGCCAACTACGGTGATTTATCGTGATCTGGTGAGGGAAGGGGATGGCTGGGGGGATCAGGAGGTCGGTACCCAACCCTAGTGAGCCCAAAACTACCAGCTTGGGTCTCTACGCGCTCCTAAGGATGTCCAATTTCAATAACAAAGACGGTAGCTAAACTACATGTAGACGTCCACCATCTTGCTTTTCCACAATCTGCATGCAGGAAATAGCATTCCATTTGCAATTTAAATGTCCGGGGAATTAAGGGGGAAAGCAAAGTTGTGGAAGGGGGAAAACATCCTTCGCGAACCATAATTACAAAGTCACCAAACATACGACAAAAATGAAGCCTTCCAATGATTCTTAAACGAAAGGTAGTCCAGTGTGAAGTCCAGTATTCATTACAGGAATTTTTGCACAGTTATCTTCAATTGCATATTTAAAGGATAACCATTGTCACTGTGGTTTGGGGGGATAAAACTAGTTTAGCAAAAAAACAACTGATAAGGGGGAGAAAATGTCAAGCAATTAACGCTTTTTTCTAATGGCTTTTGTTTTCGTGTCGAAACTCCATAGTGCTCCCTCCACAACAAATTCTCACATGTCTCCCCAAACGTTTTAAGGCCGCAGTTTTTGAATTCCAATGGTAATGGTTTTCCGTTCGCAGTTAAAACGACGGCCATTTTGAAATGCGTTTTGTCTGTGGAATGTCCCTTTTTTCGTCGTTAAAAAACTGTCTCCGTAGCGTAAGGTCTATCACAAGACGTGGAACGACGACATGGCAGACACGGATCTGTACGTCTGCCTGCATCTTTTTTTTTTTTCAGTGGTCAAAAGCAGAAAAATGACCAGGTAACTTGAGAGGGGGGAAAAATTCAAGATGGCGGCCGTCACCTGTCTGAGTTTCCCCGTTGGCAACGAAAGTCGCTTATAATGGGACCGGGCATTACAAGTTTTCATGAAAATTTAATGTGCACGCGCACTTGGCCTTGCTGGAATAATAATACGTTGTTTCGGTTAGCCGGCTATGTGACAGAAACGCGCCCCTGCACTTGTCATAGAAATAGGCGCAGTTTTTTGTGGCAGTATAAATGCCATTGGTGCACGGCATTGAGCAGTTCAAGAGTTGAACTACTCGATTCATTTGCATTTTATAGACATGTTTAATTTCCAATCATAGTCCTATGCCCTGCAGCCCTTCAACAACAACAACTGAAGTGTAGCCGTCGGCAGATGGCGCTACTCGCCTTCCCTAAGGCCCTTCAGGATTTGCAACTATGTTTTAACAATGTCCTTTCTGTGTAACTTCCCCCGACTTTGGGGTATGTATAAAAAAGTAATAATATGTGATAATTTTAAGCTTCGGTCAATAGATAATAAATGTATATATGGGGTAAAAGTATAAAAAATAAACCTCGACTAAGACCTAGATATATATATGCCATTGTTACATTCTACAAGAAGAAGAAAACGCCCGTGTATTCATTATTCTTAACAAAAACTTAGTTTTGATTGTTTTTTTGTGGAGTCTAAGTTCTGCATGAAGGAAATTGGACAGATAACCAGACTAAAGTTTGGACAAAGGTTGGTCACACACACAATGCCCGGATATGACGACATTGCTGCAAAGTATTGGAACAAGTTTAACATTTCCTGAAAACAATTTGAATGGCATCAATCCCTTTTTAACTAGGGTTTGTTTTCAGTCCATTATCCAGCCGCCATCCTTGACACAAATTCGATTGCAACTTGAAACTGGAATTGGCATTGAGTCAGCTTATAAGTCCGCAATCTGAGTTTTTTGGCTAACACAAATTTATACATGGTTGCGTGTCTAGATGAACGGTTTTTTAACGAGTCATTCGCAATAGAAAAGCAGTTTCATAAAACTTATGTCATGCCCGAGAAGTTGAAATTACGAAATTCGACTCATAACACAGCTTTTTTTTAACAAAGTTTCCTATTGCACACGGATAAACTTCGCAACTCTAAAAACACGCACTTTAAAACTGACATCAACTGAAACATTTAGTTTATTCAGGAAACATGATGCACCATAAGTGTATATGTGGGGCACAGACAGGACGGACTTAATAATGCATTATCATAACCTATATGAAGTTAAATCTATACAACAACATCCACTGCAGTATATGTTACATGCATCTTGAATGCAAAAAGCATGACCATTGCAGTGGCTCGAATCGACCCTGGAATTGACGTCATTGGACGAAAATCAGGTTTTTTACGCCTTTTTGACGCTAAAATTAACAGTGTGACCGAACTGCAATGCACGCGCTAAGCATTTGGATGCAGCTGTCATATTTATTATATGTCGATGCACTTTGAAAATGACGTGTTAACACTCTTAATGCAATTGCATTTTGTATACACCAATTGCCTAAACTGTCATACGCTTCGTAAAGTTCTAATCGATGGCTATAAAGGGTATTTTGATAATAGATTTTCATTAGCATCTTTGCTTTTAAACTATCGATTGGGCAAGTTAAATGTCGTTTTAACTATGGATTTACCTTGTTGTCGTCGTTAAAGCATCGATTTTCGTTGTTATCGCTAGTAAATAAAGAGGGTTTAACTATAAATTTGAATTATAGGTATTTTATAGGGACTAAATCTGAAAGATTGAGTACTTAATGGCGGCTGATATGTTTGTAACTGCTGGTTTACTTGTTATCTCTTGTTCAGCTTGTAAGCTATTGATTTTTCTTGCATTGACTTGTATCGCTTTCAGTAGAATTTGATAGTCCCAAATCTTTTAATTGGAAACAAAGTTCATTAAATATATGTTTCACTTATATTCTACAATGGGTTGAGTCTAATTGGGAATATTCAAACAGTTCGTGTACATTTGTCGACGCCATTTCCCTGACACTTGTTAATATAATTTTTAATTATTATGTCATTAACTATAAGTAGATGACTTAACCCACGTGTGGTCCGGCGAAATGGGGAAAAATTAGCCATGAAATTGACTGTCGGCTGTCTTAATGCTTTATAAAGTCATTATTCCAAAATGGTTATTGGTAACTTTAACTAAAGATTAGCCAGCTTCCATTAACCTTTGCTAAAAGCCAGTTAAATCCCTTTTAAACATGGCTTAAAAAGCAACCTTATTGATGAAAAGTTTGTGTGTAGGATTAGGCTTAACGTGACATACATGCATTTTTTCTCATGTATATATGTATGATGATGCTATCCAATAGTCCCTCTTAGGGACCTCTTAGGCATAACTTTGCGTCTGTGCTTCGCTTCAAAGGGTCCTCAGAGCAACAACATGAAAACAAAAAAGCTATTGCGTAGAAATCCCAAACCTTCGTTAAACTCTCAGAATTTTCATCGAGGCCATTATTGACTTTTTTCATCGAAGGTTAGAAAATCTCGCAAATCAGTGTTATTTGCAATTACTCTTTCTGGTCCAGTTGCTGTTTGCCCTCTCCAAAATGTTATATCAATGTGTACGTGTGACTGAGCTTTTGAAATTGGGCACATTCTCACGTCTTTTTCCTCCCCTTATGTGAGTCATGGATTTCGAGGGCTATCGATGACTGCAAATATTTTCCTGATGCATGACCGAGGACCTCTTTTTTTGAATTAACGAATGCTGATTAGGTTTTGCTGGAATAGGGTTCAAGTCCCAGCGGAACTCAAATCCGTCGGAACAATCAAAACACTTCGAAATTCGAGGACATAGAAAAAAAAATGTTCCCAAACTCATTAATACCAGAAGCACAGTGGGGGGACTTTGACTTGGGTCAGCAGTGAAAGAAGGACATTGGTAACATTTAGGTGTGAATTCCCTAAAAAAAATACCTCGTCGAAGCCGCCAAAGAAACGAATCATTAAAAGCGAGGGTGGACCAGATTTTCGAAAGCAGGACCTTTTCTTCAAAAAACATTCCCCCCTCACTAAAGACAAAAAAAAAAACGATTCCCAAAAAAGGCCACACCGATAATGACTAGTTTAAACTAAAAAAGGAGGCTTTAATAGGGTGGCCCATTAGGGATAGCCGGTGGTCATTCCCCACTATGCCGCACGAAGCCGACAACAAGCGGTGAAATGGGGTCCAGGGTGCGTTCCCGGGGTGCAAGGGGCCATTTGGCCGAAATGGACACTGGTCAATTTGCGAACAAACAATGCGCCTTTCAATGGCTACATGCACAAGCAAGCAAGATAAGCTTCTTGTTTGGGAAATTAACGCAAATCGATTCTGGAGGGGGGAGAAGAAAGTTCCTTTTTTGTTTGTGCCCTACAATTACCTGCTTTAGGACTATGGTCCATGCTGTGAAAATAATGGTGGAAAAGTTGCAAAACATGTTGGTCTTGCTTTCGGTCCTATGGGAAACAAGCCAAATAGCTACATTGCGATAATGGCCTTTATGCGAGCTTTTGTTGCGGTCATTCAATGGGCCCAGGGCATCCCACCATGATTCCGATTGCAGAGTATTCATTTCTAGCAATTTGCGGACATTTCTTCCCATTCGCAATTAAGGATAGATGAAAATAGGCTTGATGCACTCCAACAAATGGTACAATAAATAATAGCCTCATGCGTTAGAAGCAAAAAAGCCCCTATATAAGTTCTCATTTTTTAAATAAAATGCAAGAGGTAATGACACCGACAGCGTTCTTCCCCTTCTCAAAAAGCAATTTTTTTTACCAAAAACAAGTAATTTTCCCTCTTCCAAAAAAAAAAAAATTAACCTTTTTTCGGGTTAGTGTGAGAGGGTATATTACCACAAGGGAAAAAAGTGTAGAATTTCAGACAGAAAGTCACACGACCAAAGACAAACGCAGAAAACACAAGAAACTGCTCTTTGTGAGTTTTTATCAACTTGTTTTCTTTAACATATTTTCGATAGTGGTTTTTCTTATTTCATTTTTGTTAGTTGTTGACAAGTCCGGTTATGCTTCATCGAAATTTTAAATATCTGAATTGTATTTTCATCAAATGCTGAATATCCGAAAACATTTTTATTTTATTTTATTAGATTCTTAGAAATGTTAAGAGACGAGTATGTCTGATAACTTTTGTGCGATTTCTAGTTGGGCGATTTATTCGCCTTTTTACTTTTATTTAAATCCGTGTTTATAGCGGTGAAACACGATCCAAATATTTGTCCAATTAACTTCGTTTTTTGATTCTCGAGTAGTTTTAGGCATCGTTCGGAAATGTCGATAATCGTAGGATTGACTTTTATTTTCTGTCGGGTTTTTTCCATTGCCTTTTGATGCTTAAATTAGTCAAAATGTCAATTCATTACGTCCTAATCAGTTTCGCGTGTAACCGGCATTAAAAAAAAATTCACTAATTATTGCTATGAAGCAGCAAGGATCGTGATAACTATGGATCGAACCGAACTTGAGTTTAATGAGAAAAGCAGGCAGTCGAGTAATTAAATCCTCAGCAGCTTTTAATGGCATTAACTCCTCTAAAAAACCCTCGTTTGGTACCAAAAAAACTACTTTGAGAGACTTTTAAATGTCCAGTTTTCAATTAGGAAGCTCGTTCCTATTTGCAATAATGGTAAAAAACAGCATATCGAATCAAACAGGAAAAGTTATTTACACTTACCAAGTACGACTTAGTCCTTTTTTTCACTTTATGGGATAAGTTGTGTGAATTATTTTTTCCCTTAAAACCGAAGGAAAAAAAAAACAAAACTGTCGATGAATCCAGTCAGTGGTGTTTAGGTCCCACAAGAGAATGGCACATATTTGTGAAACTAAGTTTCGGATGGAGGGTTTTATTGCCACCAACCAACTCCGGCTATTTTCACTAAGGAAAAAATCACCATCGACGATAATAGGGAGTTTAAAAAGGCTGCGAAAAACTAGTATCCGAAGTAGTGTAAAACACACAAAGAAGAAGCACACACTGAAACAAAACAACAACAACAAAAAAACGCGAAACAGGGTTTTGCCGTCGAACCGAGGAGAAAAAGTTATCCAAAACTGCGAGTTGACGGACCCCGGGAAAACGCGAAGAACTCTTGCCGGCTGAGGAGCGAGGTAGCGCGGCTGCGCCCGCACTCGTTTCACCGCACTTGGAGAACGGAGGCTCGCCTACAAGCTTCACTTTCCCACAACTAACACGCACCGCGTCTACACCACGTATTTTCAAACGCCTGCTTGGGATCAATGACTAGGAGAGGAGGAGAGTACGACGCCAGCGCCCTCGCCTGTCCGGGTGACTAATTTCGGCAACTCTGGGAGTGGGTAGAATATCATGGAAAGCTGGAGGAATAACGATGGTTGCTTGTAAAAAGTAAACCTTGCTAGTGCGACTGTCGGCAACTTTATGACAGAGCTGCAAACGGGAGTTTTCCAATTCCGTGTCCAGGATGTTGTCAGAATTTTAACTTGTAAGATCGTGGACTGTGGAGCTGCTGATAAGCTGTTGAACTACTTCTAAAGAGGCAACAGTTCTAAATTCCAAGAGTGTGGTCAGATCAAAACAAAATCGCGACAATGAATGTTGTTTGGATTGAAACTGTTTTGATGTTGTTCCGTTAGGAATTGTTTCAGCATTTGATTTACATTAAAATCGCCTTTAGTTCCAAATGCAAAATTTTTTGTAATATAACAAAGTTGTTGTGAAAAGGAATCAAAAGGGGTAAAAATAAAAATTATTGCACTCTTGAAATTGAACCCCTAGAACGTGGGTTCAAGTTATGAAATTTAAAAAACAACTTCTAATATACAACAATATTTGTGTAGCTTAAATATTGCTTGTTGTTGTCCTAAAATCAAGGTTTTCCTGAATTAATGTTTTTTTGTGAAATTTACCAAGATTTTGGAGTAACTCCAATTTGAAATTGCTTTTTCTAATTGCCATACAGGAAGTCTGGACATGCGGTAAAATAAATGATGTGGGTTTTTTATAATGTGTAGTTTACTAGAACAGAATTATGTTGACCAATGTTGAACTTTACACCAAGTATCTTGACTGCATACGAGGAATTGCTTGCAAAACCTCAAAATGACGTCATTCTTGAAGTTTTTAATTACTCGTTTATAGAGACGTTATTTGTTACTCAAAAGTATATTAGTTCGCTTAGAAAGTACATGCATTTGTGTACACACTGCATTAATATAAACAAGTTACGTATTCCAAGCTTTCAAATTTATAAAATTGTATAGTCAGCCTTTAATGTATACTGTTAATTTGCTAAGTCAAAACTCTAGTAAATACATGTATACCATATGATGAAATTACAATATACTATAAATAGTACAATTTAGATAAATAAATAATATAACATTTTTAAATAGTAACAAAAAAAGTATGTTATTAATAATTTAATTCATAATATATTCTCTAATTAGTCCATGTATATATATTTAGCCATTACAACAACAACAATTATAAAAAAAAACCACTTATATTTACTATTCATTAGAAACCCATTTCCAAAATGATACAAATTGATGATTGGCAAATCGATATGTAACGAGAACAACAATTACTAGATGCATGCTAATGACGTCATTGTAAACAAAAAAACTTCTTATTATAGACTTAATGGAAACAATTCATATTCCTTGTTGCACTGTATTTGGATTATACTGTATTTGGGATGTAAATTTCAAATGATAAATTTGTTCTCATTGAATTACAGGAACAATGTTCTGCATGCAGGGTCATTCGTGTAACTTTGCAAGAATTTAAATTTCGTGTTAGAACATGTTCCAGGCTTTCAAAGTTTCAGCACGAATTAATGAATTTAGGCTTGGGCTAACATCTGGAGATTGTGTAACTGTTGAACGACATTATGCATTCGTACATACGTAAACACGTGTTCGCCAGTGTTCTCTGTGGGCAGGAAGGCAGCATTGCACCATTACAGGGAACTCATCATCAAGGAAGGCATTTAATTGACCTCGAAATTTTCTCCACGCCCACCTTCATTAGGGTTAACTCTGGCAGCTCAGACCACTTCTATTATTCAATGCAAATCGCAGACGGCCTATGCAGAATACATCCGCCGCTTTGTGTTTGGGTCAAAAGTCGATTAACAGTTAAACAAAGGCCCATTAAACAGTTGGCAACGAGTACCGCGGGCATTTGGGACTAGGAGTCGGTTAGAAACAATGGTTGAAATATGGACGAATGGGGAATACAAGAATGAGATTTATCGCCTGTCTGACGTCATAACGGACGAAATGTAGTTTACAAAAATTATTGGCTATCTCATACTTGTAACTGCTGAAAGATTAGAAGTTTCTACTCTTTTATGCTCTTTCGACAGGAAATTAATTTATATGGTGAGCTGGATTTGCCATAACATGGTCCAGATATTGGAAAAGTCAGTGTGCTCGCGCAAGTTTTGGTACTTTGGAGGATTAATGAACTTCATCATTTGATCCAGTTGGATTTTAACATAATTTTAATCCGATATTTTTCACAGTCACCTTGATCCAGCACATTACTAAAAACTCATGTGTTTCGTTACTGGATGCCACAAACATTTGATCCAGTATAATTTCTCCATTAGCCTGATTAAGTAAACGTTGAAGGTAGATTTAATTAGATAAGTAATTTACTGATTGTTCAATGTTATTTTGATCCTTGGTCAAGTAAATGTCGAAATGATGTTGATCCTTGGTCAAGTAGACGTTATAGATTTTGGTCAATGTTTCAGTGAATGTTCATCATTATCTTGATCTGTGGTTCAGTAAACGTTCAAGATCTTGTTCCTTGGCCAAATTTGCTCAAGATGATATTGCATATTGATTCTTTCTCCTGTGATGCCCTATACATTGTATTTCACGTTGATCCTTGGTTCTGTGCATGCTCAAGATCCTCTTGATCCTTGGTTCTGTGCATGCTCAAGATCCTCTTGATCCTTGGTTCTATACATGATCAAGATCCTCTTGATCCTTGGTTCTATACATGATCAAGATCCTCTTGATCCTTGATTCTATACATGATCAAGATCCTCTTGATCCTTGGTTCTATACATGATCAAGATCCTCTTGATCCTTGGTTCTATACATGATCAAGATCCTCTTGATCCTTGGTTCTGTACATGATCAAGATCCTCTTTATCCTTGGTTCTGTGCATGATCAAGATAATCTTCATCCAGTGAACTTTAAAGATCATCCTGATCATGCATTGGTACATCGGATCTTCAAGAGCAAATTTGATCCTTGGTATGTATAGCAAATGTTGAAAATCGTTTTGGTCTAGTATATTTTCAAGTTATTCTTGATTCAATAATTTTCACATGATTATTTGATCTATCAATGATATATTTTCTGGCTTAACCTGGTATATGAGCATTGTCTACAGTGCACTCGAAGGAATTTTCACGGATCATCTAGATTCGACTGGAATCCTGGTCAGACCAAGATATCTCTTTCTCCACATCTGAGGCTCCCAAAACTGGTTGTATTGGATCATTGGAAACTGACTTGATGCAGCAAGAATTGTACCAAATCCCGACGCGTAGAAAATTGCTGGACGTTCCCAATCGTATGCATGCCATTTAAAAAGTGGGCCAATGGTTGGCGCTTTCCCTTTTTCTCTGTTCCCCCAATTATTGTCTTTATTTACGGCTTTAATTTCTCGGCGCATAAGTATTGTTTGGTGTTTCTCAGGCATGGCATTGGTCACGCTCCAAGCCTTAGCCGCCGTTCTCCAGGCCCCAGTTGTTGACAGGCGTACGAAATATTTGTTGCGCATTTTCGCAAATTATGCTCGAAATTTTCGCTTGATTAGCGTGATGGAAGTTTGCTGCACGGGGATCCCCCTTTCGTCACCCTCGCTCTCTGCTTTTCTTTCTTTTTTCCACTTTTTAAGCTACATCAAATTTAACGAAACAATGAGAGTGGAGCTGTTGCTCGCATTTCTTCTAAACGGAACAACAAAAAAACACTGAAAAATGTTTCAAACCGCGCTAAAAGCACGGTCTTAAGTAGTCTGCTTGCGACGTGTTTTCGCCGTCAGACATTGTTGCATGTTGACATGTTCACCTCAGCAGAAAAACGCATTTGTACGCCACACTACGCAGTGACAAGTTTACAAGAACTGCAAAATTCTTGTTTCTATTTGCATAAATGGGTCGGGGTTGCTAAAGGAGGAAGGGTTTCTTAACCCTGTTTGTTCGACATTGGCACTATGCTTACCAGCATTTTGCTTTAATTGCAGTTGCGTTTTCTGCCATAACCAAAGGTTGAGCAGATTTGCGATTAACCAGCTGACACCTTGTGCTCAACTGAAATGTCCTGATTAGCTCAGCAAAGCTGGACACAACAATGGAGATTTGAAGATGGCTGCCACTGGCTATCAGCATGGCTTCACTATTTGAGCGTGCATACTCATTGTACGTCAGTGTGATATCAGAGCGAGAAATGATGCCTGATTTGGTTTTTACTATAACGGAAGATTTGTTCAAACTCACTTTTTAAACTTTGCATGTGTTGATTTAATTTATTATTTAGCATCTTTTCGAGTTTTTTAAAATATTTTTTTTCTATTTTTTAAATTGTGCACAGCTGGGTTTGTGTCACGTTGATGCCTAAGATTAGGTCGCTAAGAGAATATTTTTTCCTCCTAGTTTTGGTTTCAAATTTCTGCTTTGGCCTTGACCAGTACCATGAATGAAAGGGCATTCTTTGTTTTCACTTTTCGCATATACGTATATCAAATGTGAATATAAATGGAAAAGTTACCATCGGTTCCATCCGAACGATGTGCGAGGCGGCTTTTGTGTTTATTGGGTTAGAAATAAAAGTCCATCTATTGGCTAGTCGTAGCAGAGGTCAGATCACCAGTGCATGTTGACCATCGGAGGTTTGGAAACACTCCACTTAGCGCACACGTGACGAAGCTTGCATTACACTACCATATATGCAATATACCATTCCCAAGAACATTTTTGAAGGACCCTTTTTAAAAGGGTCACGGACATATTGGTCGGTCCAGTGCTGACCAAAGTGCAACTTTGGTTTACTGCCATAAGCAAGAAACTTTTAGGTTCCAAATATTCTCAAGTGCAAATTCACTAAAACTGACATACTGTATACTCGTGTTTCAACTATTTTATGAAACAACACATGCAACTGCATGTATAAATCGAAAAGTTTAGTTTTCTATCTAGCGTGTCGTGTTTTTGTAAAAATCAACTGACTATTGCTAATGCAATCAATGTGTCACATTATAACGGATGTTACAAAAGTGCAGGTTAACAGCTGGTGGTTAATTGGTTGATGTAATGTATTAATTAAACGTAGCGTATGGTTAAATGGGGCACCCTGCATAGCACAGTCTTTCATCTATAAGCGTGCATTCAGCGCAATTGTAAACCATAAATAAATACCAGAAAAAAAAATCGATTAATTTATTTTTAACACTTAAAATTCTACAGGCATTTTGTATAGAATACGAAAGTAAACATAAGGCGTCTTTACTTAATAAACGATCATAACAAGAAAATTAAGGTCACGAAAATTCATACTGTGAGGTTAATTTCGAATAAAGTGCCTGTTAAAACACTAAAACTTAATCAATGCTTTCTTGCAAACATAACAATGCAAATAAGGAGAAAATGGTTATAAAGATGCTGCTATCTTGTATGGTTATACAATCTTAAACTTAATTGGTAATTACTGGGGATTTTAAGCAGTGAAAACAAACGAAAAAGTTGCAATTTAACACAACTTGGTGGCCTGGGAATACTCGAATTAACATAGCTAATGATCAGCTAAAATCACGTGACATCGTCATTGTGCCAATATTAATTTCGAGATTCCCAATTAACTTTAATGTTACCATAAACTAATACTAGAATGAGAAACATGTTGCTAACTTGATGATTTCTATTTTGATAATGGGACGTTTAATCAGTATATATATATATATATATATATGTAAACAAATTAACTATTTTAAGTTCAATTGCCATATAGATGTCATGCTGTTGGTGAGATTAAGGATGGTTGGTTTCCAAACTAATATTACAAAACACCATCTCGGTGACGTCACCCTGAAAACAGGCCTTTGTGCGCTCATTGCTAATTAAAGATTTCAGGAGAAGTTAGTGTATCCCAAATTAAATATCGCAGACTATAAATTCACGTGATGGGGAAACGAAAATGTTGGCAGTGTTTATGGCTTCCGTTAGGCGATGACGTTGCTGTTGCCGCATGACTTCGCACCCAAACCGGCAACAAGACGATGTTGCACCAATCCATTGCTGCTCTAATCACGTGCATGAATAATTATTCATTAAGGTGGAATTAAGACATCCTGCCGCCATCGACTTACGTGTCTGGAGCAGCATACGTGCCGAAGTGAAGTTTGCTTACGTCCTCATTCATCCCGTCCTTAACCTCCATCCTCCATGAATAATTCTGTATTACGAAGAACAATTAGAAAATCCGATAAAAGTGGGTGGATACAATTGTGATGTCTCTGAAATTTCAAAAATTTTAGATCAACAACTATACGTCTATAATTTTAGCCTCGAATTTGTCTTATTCTGGGGTATCATCTGCAGTGAACATGTGTCGAACACTTGCTATTCCAAGTGTGCGTGGTGTGCCTACTTTAAAACGTTCATATACTAGGTGTTGCTTGTGACTCAGGTTTTGGCACCTTTATTAGTTTATTCCGGAAGTTTGACATTTAATTTTCATACGATCATGTGCTTAGAATATGTCCAGTCTGAGCATATTTAAAAAAATGCGATGGGGCTGTATTTCGGTGCACGCCGTTACCCCACTTCGTAAGCCGATTCACAGCCGTTAGCCGTTACACTTCCGTTTCATCGCCGCTGTTCAAATTGCACCATAATATCGATAACAAAGACGTAGCCCTACATAAAATATCAGGTTCAGAACTGTTCTTACATGTTTGTAACATGTGGATGAGAAATATATAAAGTAGAAATTGTTATGTTGGCGTCCTAAGCATTTCTATGTATGTTCAGATACGTATAATAATGAGGGTATGGGTCAAGGCTTTATGACGTCACATGCGAAGGATGAATAACGTATGAGCTTATGTGGCGACCAAATAAAGTGCATTCGCATGCAAAGATTAATATTTAACTAGCGTTTGTGCTTTTAATTGTTATGGCAAAATGTTCGACTCCTTCCTGCAATTCCCCATAGGCCTAATCATGCTCAAATATTGGCTTAAGTGGACTTAAATTTCGCCACATTCGACGTGATTTGTTCAACTTTGCATGGATCAATACCTGTTCAGCTGTGAAACAATCAATCAATAACACCTTGATGGGAATTATTTGAATATTGCCACGTGCCTATTCATAAAATATATCTATATTTAATCAGCCGTTAATTGCCCAGCCTATTGTTTTCAACTTGTATTCTGTCAAAATAAATATTGCTCCTCCCGTCGATTAATAAATTCTCGATTAAAAAAAATCACTTTTTCGTCTATATACGTCTATACTTCAGTTCTCTCGTTTTCTCTTTACTTATAGAAGATGTCTATATTATTAAAGGAGGGCTGTTAAATAATCGGTAAATTGTCTTCCATGTAAATGGGCTTCTTAACGTTGAAGGCATTTTTCATGCAAGGAAGGAGAAAGGAAGAAAAAAAATCAACAACGTAGAATGGCTCTATATGACTTCATTTCTTCCTTAACGCTAAGTTAGGCATTAATTTGCATAAGGAGGACTACTAAAAATCATTGGTGCGAAAACAATGAGAAAAGACAAGATCATTTTATGAAATGCTCACCAACTATAAAGTTTATGCAGCTTCTTGTTGCGAGGCGGGAACCATCGAGAAAAGCCATTGTGGCCGCGCATATTATATGACGTCATTAAAGCTCTCATTAGGCTTAGGTGAGCCTAGGCAGGGCTTGACGATTTATGAGTGCCGTTGGAAAACGTTATACTGTAAAACGCCTGAAATGTTTGCCTTCTATACTCAATCTTACAAGCATTCTAATTGATCCATGGAAGATGATTGACGATCAATTGATTTCGTTCAAATTATCGTCACTCGTATACACTGCTTACTGTAAAAAAAGGGGACATTTTCCTTTAGAAAATGTCACGTGATACCATTCGCGACAAAAATTCAGTAACACTTTTATATAAATTTTACAATAAAAGGCAGTGTTTTACAACATTACACACCCACTACGCACTGAACAAGGGGCTACAATTGTCACGGCACACCATACATTTTTTAAGGATAGGGTTTCTATAGCTTTCTCAATGAAATAAAGAAAAATTATTTGGAATAAAATTATATGATCTATGATGATCATTTCTATAATCGTTTCCCTTTACAATAAAAGGTAAATCTTAAATTCTCCCACAAACTTCTGTGGCCGATTTGCAGACCTTTAATGACACCAGTTGAAGAACACTGGTTAAAAGCGACTGATCAATCAATACATTGATGTTTAAATAAACTTGTTTAAATATAATATTGATTATTTAATATTTAATTTTGTATTGTATAGTTTAATGTGTGCATTAAACAAACATTGATGTTTCAATAAACTTGTTTAAATATACTATCATTTATTTAATATTAAATTTTGTATTATATAATATGTGCATTAATTGTTCAGTGAACAGCCATGGTGTATATTCATGCTAATAACAAATCATCCAAACACTGCATATGCATTTTTAAGCTGGATATAGCTTGGCTTTTTCATTTGGTTCTTAAAGATGGTGAACAAGGTCCAGAAGACAACTATGTATACTGAGGAATCCTTGGTATACATTAGCATCAGACAGAATGTACAGCAAAAATTCATAAACTTGATGATTCTGTCTCATCAAAGTTCTTTGCAACTTTCCCTCATGATTTAGTACATACTTGTTTGCTATTGGTCTCCTGGTAAATGGTTAGCCTTAAATGGAGTTTACCACCCACAGGTATGGCTAGAAGCAGTGCTGGCAGTGTTGCTATTGTCTGAAGCAGCCAGGAAACAAAAATTTCTGTGCTTCATTGTACGGTGCCTTCAAATGGGTGGCTGACTGGCATAGGCCACAGAAATGTCTTAGGTATACCATACTATGCTTATGGCATTCATTTGACATTCTAGCAGCATAAGGCTAATCAACCAATTTCGTGAAAGCACCAGTTTGTTATGTACACTACAGCAACTGAAATAACCCTTCAAAGTTATAGAAAATTGGAACGTTGTTCATGGATGATTTTAACGCTTGGAAACCCTTAAGCCCTGAGCGCCACCGCACTATGACGTCATTGAAACAACGCCTATCTCATTGGAAAACAAATCCATAATAAATATAGTGTTGATGCGGTTTTTAAACCCTTGCCGAACACGATGAGCGGTTTTGGGTGGCGTCCCCTGGCGTTGCTAAGCAGACCAAGATCTACCAGAGGCACGGATTTTGCCTATGGGAACTCACCACTTAGTCCAACAATGCCAGTTGGATTAGCTTGAGTTAAAAATGCGCCTTTTAAGGATTAGAACACGAGGGAATTAATTAGTTCCACAATGGCGGGTCTTAAGCCGCATGACAAGGGAACCGTTTGGGAGAAAATTTGGGATCGATGTCCACGCATGAGGTTTTCAGGGAAATGGGTTAGATTTTTACCCCCTCCAGGGAATAATGCTATCTTTGACGCTTCTGAAGCTTTGCGCAGTTGCACTTCCATTAATGCCAAAATATGAGCTTGAGCGATAACCCCCTTAATAGCAATTATCATTAGTGGCACAATCTTTGAAGTGAAAACGTGAGGAGGGAGGGTTTTTCGGCCCATCCCTTGGTCAGCCACCGTTTGTGACTCATCTAACACAAAACACACTGGGCGAGGGGGGACTTTTCGATCACTTTTTTGACAGACATTGATAGATTTATTGCCTGTTGTTTTCAGTTTCCTCCTGATAAAAGGATGCATTTTTTGAAGCCTTTCAGATTCCCCTCAATATTGTCTATTTGGCCCTGGTTTTATCTCTTCCCGTTCCGGAAATTGTTTTTGGACTCTTTTTGATTGGCCTCGTGTTCCACAACAACAAACTAGTTCAACAGCCTATAGGTTTAGGTGATCAAATTGCGTCTTGACCAGTGGCCAACATGCCAACAGCTTATCGTTTTTCGTAATCGGAAATTATTCGCACCAAATTTAGATAAGACGTACAAGTATCTTGGAAGGCGAGATTGGACATGTTAAGACTATGCTGGCCCTCTTGAAAGATAACAGTTATTGGTGCAAGAGTGTCTTCAGATGAGACCGATGAACTTCTGTTGCCATGCCATCAACCACATTTGGGCACCACGGTTTGTGCCAGATCGAGTTTCCAGAGACTTTATCAAAGATCTTTCTATAGATTCATGCGTGGTTAACTTAATCGCAATGTTCAGATAATGTTTGTGATGTTAAAGTAATAATACCATCTTTATTATGGATTTTACTACCACTAGTCATATGGAAGACACTGATATAAAAACTGGATATGATAGTATCAAATAGGAGTATGTATTTAGTCTGTGGACAAATTGGATATTGCGTTTCACATTGCACATTTTACTATCATCAAAGTTGAACATTTTAAATATCAAACATTCACAAATATCCCACAAATATATTCTTTTGAAACAATCCTGGTAACACGGAATATAAATATAAAGTATTATGTAAAATTTATATAAATTATAATATTACGGAAGTAACAAAATGGAATTAAGGAAATTTGCAGATTTTAAATAACTGCGTAAAAATACATATCGAATCCTGCAAGGTTGCAAATTGTCTAATTTTTTATGGACACCTATTGTATCAGATTCAAACTGCATGCTATAATGTGAACAAATTTCATTGAGTTCATTTTCCTAAATTCCCAAGATGTCAAGTTTGGTGTTTTGTGTTGAACATATATAGTAGTAGCAATTCTACATTTTACTGGAAATTAAATTCAGTGAAGCGAACATGTCACGTTGGCAATGAAAGTGCAGATCTTATGGGAAACTACGGCCTGAGAAAGTGACATGGGACATTGCAAACTACTGTATAAAAACTTACTTGTACGAACATTTAAACTTTTATGAAAAATGTTGCTTCCTGGTGTGTTCTGAAAATTCACGAGGATTTTTTGTTTATTTTTAGTTGCCTCAAGCTGCTCATTGGAAAGTGTACGTTCCCACAACATGTACTGTGTAAGAATTACGTCATCGTCAGATGTCCGCATTGACCCTGTAATCAGGTAGGCCATACTTTAATTTTAACTCCATATTGGATAAAACATACATGTATACTGTCAGATACATGTACATATAATTTAACATTGTCCATAACACATTACTTAAAAACTGCTTAATTGTCCAATATACACAGAACAACAGAACAGATTAACATAAAAATTAACAAGTATGGTTAAACAAATATTTTAGTTTTAGCAACAGAAAAGTTTAGTCATTCGTAGAAAAGGTCAACAATAAAAACAGGTCATATAAATAATCTAGTTAAATGTAATGTATGACTGTGCACGTAAAGTATATGTTTTATACAATGTACATAACTATTATATCCAAACATTAGATAGCATATGCAGTTATATATATAGGCAACGTACTGTTGTTGTCGCAGTCTATATTTAAATGCCCATCAAGGAGGAAATGTTTATTACAAATATCCTTGTTGATAAGCAACGTCAACGAATAGCACGCCAGTTCAATTTCTGTAATTTGAATATGGCATGCATGGTTATGCTTCGTATAGAAGAAGAAGAATTATGGGTATTAGATAGATATATAAGTATGCACGGAAAGTACACGTGTACTCAGCCCCAGTTTTTCTCATGTTTTTCATTTTCTATGCCAAATTAACGTGGATGCGTGTAATTATAGGTAGTGCACAAATGCATACGGCTATGAAGGATTAGCCTTGCATATGCTGCATTATTGATCATCTAAACCACTGCGTTTTCCATTATAGGTGGATCAATGCTCGGATATCTGAAATATCTGAATCATTCCACAAACCCACGTCTATATATATATATATATTGTTATACAAAAAATGTAAGAAATAGGGTTTTTTTTCATGCCACGGTACGAAATTGTTGTATCGACATCCAATTAAAGTGCCGTGCTAAACATTACATTTTTTTTTTTTGGTTTTCATGGTGGATATGTATATACGTGTTCATTTGAAATGCTGTTGCGTCTTCATATATATATATATATTTCAAGATTAAAAACGAAAGAAATGTTTGAGAGGAGGCATAATAAAGCCCGAAAACAGAATACACAATAGGGAAAATGGTATTTTTCTCACGGCAAGAATAAAAAAAAAGTTGGCGAAAGCAGAAAACGACAATTCCAATAATGGATTTCCACTTGTGTCTAATATGAAAATGCACATCATCCGAGAAAAACATTGCGAAGAATTAAATGATTGTCTTCTAATGGCAACCATCCAATACTTTATTCATTTTCAAAGAGAAACAGAAGGCCTGCTGAAAATCTTCGTAGCACTTATGAGCTTATTTTTCAGACAACACTCATCTTTATATACTACTGCTATATTAGAGAATTTGGTTTTTGGAAAAAAAAAAAAAATCCTGAACAGGGATGGGAGTGAACGAAATATACGTACTCGCACGCTAACTCAGCATTTTAAATGATTTTTTTTTCTTCTCAAAAATAGATGTACCTGATGCGTACATGTATGCAGTACTTCCCTTGTCTTTTGTCGAGAAAATGTTCGTAACGCCCATCTTTTGTTTGCCCGCAAATATAAATTATTGTCGAAATGAAAACGCAGCGCAGCGAAAAATAATTGGTTTTGCATGAATTCGTCGATATTATTTGTTGTGAGGGAAATCAAGCAGAGGTTTGAAAATTTGACAGGGAAAGTGTACAGGGTGAATATCACCCCAGTTTGGAAATTTCAAATTAAATGGAATTTTCCAAATAAAAATTGATTGTGATTTTTATGAGCCAAGATATTTGAAGGTATACCTGCTGAAAAAAAATGATTTGGTAATAATTTCGCAATATTCCATCATACCATTAGATAGATGGATGTAACCTAACCTTTGGTAGTCTGGTATAATGCAAAAGTATACCAATTTGTTTTATATACTACAGAACACTGTATCAAAATAATTGGAAATTGGGAAATAAACTTGGGGATATGCAGCTAGAAACTGCTCAAAACTTGTAGAGAGTCCTTTCCAAGAACGGTTGAGACGTTGTTGAACATGACCATAGCACATGGGCGAACTCTTATCTCAAAATGGCGCATTCTGATTGCCTGAGCCTACTGTAAAGGGGCATGCAGAATAGCCCAAAAAATTAGAATGTATTCAGTGCAGTCTGATGCAGTGGTGACATTTTTTTGAAACAATTAACAGCATTGGAAGCATCAGATTTGAACACCAATCTGTTGATAAAAACATTCACCATTGCAAATGTCTACCCAACCTGCATTTGTCAGTTGTCTGTGGCACTTGTCACATTTGACACTCAACTTGTAAACATTGGCAGAACTGCCTGACCCTACTGAGGACATGTGCACTATACATTTACCTTTGTGACCCTCAGGGTCAAATGTCAGATGATAGCTCACTGCTCAAGTGAAAATTCATTTCAATGAGGGATTTGAGTAATCTTCTTTTTTTTTGTAGAGTTGTTGACTTTGTTGTCCATTCCCTGTATATTATGACTAGTCTTGTAGTTACAAGTACTTTCGCCTCCACACTCTACAATTTCAATGCCCGGTCCATCTTCAACGAATTTTGGTAGTCTGACACAAGTTGGTAGTTCTGAACTTTCTGGTTGGAAACATCCTTATAGAGGCACGACGATATTTTTCTTGCAATGTCGATATCTCAAACCGAAATTACGGTATAAGCGTTTTCAGACTGTTCCTTAATTTTGTAATACAAGATGGTTTATTATGATGAAATTGCGCTTCAGGGTACAGCGCTCTCGTTTTAATTTCCATCCTCTAAATCATAGTATGTGATTGGCCCACGTCACATGCACAACATGCACCGCATTTCAAAAAATAATCAATTTCAGGATTTAGATTCACGAAATAAGATTGAAGAAAATTAATCTGTAGCTTGTTATTCCTCAGGTCTGTTGTTGTGTTGAAAGCGAAAAAAATTGTTTAAAAAACGTAATTGTGTTGAATTTCATGGCGGCTAGAATGCAATATAGTCGTTCCAAAGATATTTATGCACGCTACAATGGCCTGGGAAAAAAAGAAGAGCATCTAATTGAAAATGTTAAACCGAATACAGATTGTATATGCTGCAGACTGAAAAACGATACTATCCGAAGTAATGAATTGCATAGCTTTTTATTTTTTTTCCAAAATAAAATAACCAGAAGTGTTGTACTTGTGGAATACGCCTTTTTGTTCAATGATGGCTCTTATATTGATTAGAATAAAATATTGGTCTAAGAATCTCTGATAATTATAAAATGTGAAATATATAGTGCAGTTTCAACGATTAAACGTGATGATAAAACTGTATAATGTAGTGCATAAACAATCCACACTCTGCATTTACTCCATAGGTGAGACTATAGATTAGGGGTTCCCTCTAGGGACATTGTCCCTCTTGGGGATATTTATATTGGTTATGGTAGTTGGTTTGGTGTTAATTATAAATTAAGCTCCATAAAATAAAGTAGTATTTGTTTTTTAATCACATTTTATTCGTTAGTAGTTAGTTATGAAGAGAATTGAATCATTATTTTGTCGTTTTAAAGCTGTCATAAAATCATTATCTATAATGACAAACACCGCTAATCACACATGTGTTTGAATTTATTATTCTTATACTTTTATTTCGTCCATAGTTTTATTGTTTTGAGTTAATTAGAAGATGAAATTCAATATTTAAAAAAGATTAGTAAGGACTTTACGAGCCATATGGAAATTTAAATATTTCGGATATTGTGCAAAAGTATATATTTGGACAATACAAATAATTTGAAAATAAAATAAAATGCTTTTAATGACTAATTTTGTTTTAAAATTATTTGAATTTGTCCTATTAAAATACATATAAAACAATTACACACGTCTTTGTTGTGAAGTTAACTAAAAAGATGTGTTATGGCAGTACTTTTGTGTAATATACTGTATATATTTACTTCTCAAATCTATCCTTGAAATTTTTTTTATTCTGTGAGCAGTATTTCACACTTTGGTTCTATAAGTACAACAGTTTATACCCTTCTTATAAGTGCCTTTAAATGGATCCCATAATGAGCCTAGCTATAGTACCGTTTAGAGCCAATTCCCAAATGACATTTCCTGAATTTTGACTTTCTTTTTTATTCAGAAATGAAATTTCAGGAGGGGGAGTCGCGTGTGTCATACTGGACGTTGACTAAACCATGACGAATGCGTTGGTCGAACTCCTCCTTGACCACGCTGTTGAGGTCACCCCTTTAGGCCCTGGCTCGGAGGCCGGTCCCTCTTTTACTGCTCTAATGCCCTGCACGTGAACATTCCATCATCATTAGCGGCCGACCTAGGCTTGACCTCACGCTGACCACTGCCCATCAGCTCAACTCGCCGTGGCATTTAACAGTCCATTGGGAAAATGTGCCGTCGAATTTCGGTTCTCGCCGTTTCTCGCGAGACCTTTACAGGGTATACAAGGGCCCTAACTATTCGCATTTTGAGCAGATTTGATCTAGTTTATGCCCGGCGTATATCGCTTTACGATGGCCAGTTTTGGCCAAAGTGCACCTAATGGCACTTGCATGGCCCCCCCAACTGCCGAAGAACTAGTTGCAAAACTGGCAGAAAATAGAGTTTTGGCAAGTGCACGCAAATCCTCCACTTGTAAATCATCGCACTAGCTTTTGAGCAGTTTATGAAAGAAATTGTTCGGCAAAGTTCAACCACCTTCGAGTGGTCAAACCTCTTAAAGTCAAAATTTGTATTCTTGTTCCCGGCATAGTGAAAACTAAGTTGGATTTTGAGGTATGGACCGACTGGAAGGTTCAATGCAGCTGCTGTGGATACTATTGGAATTTTTTTTAAATTCAAACTTTTTACTAGTTTTCAAATTAGCAGAAGAGCATTTTGAAGACATTTTATAATATGCTTAGTTAGTACACACTTGAAACACGAAACGGAAACAGTGTTTGCGACATATGGTTGCGCGCCAGTTTTCTACAAGCCAGTTTCAGCAAATGTTTTGCCAAAAAAACTTGTTTCAATGAAACATTTTGGTGATCACTAAAGAGGCGGTGAAGATCAAAGGAAACATGTTTGCTAGTCAAGGCGCTCATACCAAGACCTGTATACCACGACGTAGAGCGTTGACCCAATTTACCCCACTTGCAGACACCAGTTTTTGGCCATTGTATGAACAGCAAACATTTCCTCCAGTTCGAAATGCGTTTTTGATTTGGACAACTATATTTGAGCAAACCTGTTTATGAAAACATGTTCAAGAAACCACGTTTCGAAAAATTGGTTTGCATAAACTGTGTTGCTGTTTCGCGTTTAAGTGTGTACTAAGCATTACATTCATCAACTGCAGCAAACACAGTTATGATAGTTTGACAGTAACTAAACTTTACAGTTGAATAATTTTACTTTTGTTAAGTTTGTGTGCTTTTCTTCCTAAAACAGTTTTAATATATCTGCTGAAATATCATTTAAACTACTTGTTCGTGTAATTTTGTTTGTGAATCATCTTTTGGATAGTAAAGTTTCATTTTAATGTTACTTCCCAGAATAGTGAAATTTAACTTTAATATAGCCTCCGTCGATTAGTGTTAGTGTTTAACGACGTAATCACACCAACGAGTTCTGCAAAGTGCATTACTTGTTAACCAGACAATTTATTATTCATTGATTAACCTGGAAGAGTGCAGCTGGCCTCAATGGGTTTATACAAAGTGAATTCTAGCTGTATAATAATTGCTAGATGATGATTTTAAATGGAATTTATACAAACGCGAAAAGATGCGGTTTTAATGTTGGAACTGAATTATCTCTATTTTATATACGATGTTGCAAATACAATATGCAACGCATAATTTAATAACATATTGCAAACTTCTCCTTTTCTCTACTGTAATTTTCAGAAATGGGGTAAAAACGAATATATTGCAGAATGATGAGATTAGTAAATTTCAGAAAGATACAGTTTTAAACGTTTAAAAGCGCCTGGTTGCACAATATAGCGTGTGTTCTATTGATAGTGTCACAAAATAATTGTTGGGGAAATTGGAACTAAAGTTGAAGTTTTGATTGAACTTGGCGTACACTGTTTTCAGAACCATACTTATGTAACTCCTGTAATGGGTTAGGGCAATCAAAAAAAGGTTACGATACCAGGTACGTCTCCACTTGATTGATAAGGGATGTTTAAAGACCTTGCCTAATTATTTGTTGCTTAAAGTCCGGTACACAATGCACGAAGGGTACGAAGGGAAGAATAATTTTTCGTGTTGTTATATGCCGGATTAGTTTAATTAGCCACGTAAACATTTACAAAACAATAACAGAACGCCTTCAGTGCTTACTGCGCAACTAATAGCACATTCGGTACGCTCGTCACAATCCAATTTGTCTATCTGTTCTGTGCATGGGCTAGCCACATTTTTTTTGAGTGTGCATATATTTTTATTTTGGAGGGGGTGTGGAACGTGTTCCCGGATGTTATACGCTGTCACTGTATGGCCAGCTTAATTTCGGTTCCAATTAATTTTATTAGTATTGAATGGCATAATCCTGCCAACAAAATATATAACCACTGTTTACAGTACATGTTATGGACAGCAGGGGTGCCAGGGTTTGACACGTCCAAAATGCGTTTTACAACGCGGGTCTAACGCGATCGGGTTCCGAAGGTGGCATCTGGTGAACGAGACTAACAAGATTTGGGTTCAACCCCAATTTATTTTTCTAAGAGGTATAACGAGACCGGGTAACAGATGGCGTGTCTTGTTAATGCGTTTTTGGACAAGAAGAAAAAAAAATCACCAAAAAATAAAATGGCGAACCCTGAGCTGTCCTGTGCATATTACTTATATTTTACTGTTTAGAACTTAACACATCGGTAAAGATTAATTTATATATTAAATCTTATGCAGGATTAATCGTCCACATTGATTCTGAGATTTTTTTTCTCATAATTTTGCAAGTTTGTAGAGGATTAGTGATATTCCAAAATGGAGGCCGAAAAATTCGAATGTTGCTTCTTCGTGTTCCATATTGATTTCTTCGAAACAATAATTCAAGTGGGAATATTAAAATTCTGCAAAAAACATCAGGCTGACAATTCATTCGACATGAAGTATGTAAGTCGTGTTATACACCCCATCAATTTCTTAAAACAGCAAAGTATGACTAAAATTTTTGTATTTGCCAATATATTCTTACATCCTAAAAGCATAAATATGGTTAATCCCATCCTTATTCAGTTTTTTTTTTATGTTGGGATTGTGGTCAGGATGATGACGCCAAGACGTCCAACCCACATTTTTCAAATTGTCAGATTTTCCCACTGACCAATAGAACGCTGTTCAACGCATGGTACCATTTGGTGTAATTCCTCCAAAATTTGCATTTTTTACTTGATTTTTTTTCTCTCCAAATTTTCTTTACTTGCCTATCACGTCTACAGTATGTATGCCTAATATCACAATGGTGGTGGTGCAACCCCGAAGTGAAAAGGAACCTCCCGTGGTTTTCTGATGTTGCCGGGCCCGCCAATTATGCCACGTTTTTGACGCAAATTTGAGCTGTTTTGGGGTGCTTTTCACGCCTCGGGACGTCCCACTTATTACACGTTGATTACACCTGTTCGAAGCTCGAGAAACTGCAGAGGAATTTCAATGGCCTTGATTATTGTGACATGTGCAGGTGGGGAGAAATGCGAATATTATAATTTGACCGTATTAATAATAAGGATACATATCCTGCAAGTAAGAGATTAGAACAGAAACATTTTCTCCCAATTTCGTAGAATTGTTTTTTTGTTTTTTCAATGCTGGAATAATGGACACCGTGTTTCAGGATATGGTAAAGGTTTCATTAGACGGATGATAACTTTTTCAGCCTGATGGCAGATCTTTGGTCATATTGCTTTTTGGGGCCGGAAAGACTAGGATGCACTATGACTATGACATGGTTTTATAAATGCAATAATCGTCTTAAAACATGTCATGCTTGAACATTAGTGCGTTGAAGCTTATATCAAAACTCAGATTTGATACATTAAACCTGGAGAAACTCATATGGGATTTAGGATGTTGTGCTGTTTAGAAGAGTACAAGGAATTTTTAACGTCTTCTATAATGAGGATAAAAGTCCTGGCGTTCAGTCATTGAAATAATTTCTAATTAACTTCATCTAAGATGGAGAATGGAGTTCTTAAAATTGAGAATCGTAATCCCCTTGGGTTCCAAATTATTTATTATAGAGACACACATTTGGTAACCTCCCTGATCTGAAAAAGTAGTTAGGGAAAACTGAGTGTAATATTCAAAATATACATGTGTTTGCATGATCATACAGAATACATACATATAGGTCCATACCTGCTCATAGGTATTTTAATACATAAAATGTAATGTTGACAATTGATTTCACTACGTTTTGGGTCCATCATAAAAATAACCATTTCAAAAAAAAAATATTTTGCTATCATCAAACCATTGTCTTTACAATCAATAATACATGATATGAAATTAGTACATCACAATAGGGTTACAATATATTTTCAAGGTAGAATATGGAACCCTGTAATCAATGAAATAGAAAAATTACATCAAAGAACATTTGATTCATTGAAGCACGTATATTTTTAAGAGTGTATCGTGGCATGTATATACCATTGTTAGAACCATCTTTTCCACCATCTTTGTCCATTTTCGTGTATATTCATGTATAAAAGACGAGAGAAATTTTTGATGGAAAGCAATTTTCCGAGGCGTGAAAGCCGACCATGGGGTGCCGAGGGGTTTTCTCACCTCGTTTCATTTCCACCATCTGTTTACTCGTGACACCTTTAGTAATTTGTTTTCTCACAAAAGGTGTCCTGTTCGGGAAAAGCCGAAAGCTTTGTTACATAAAATGTCTCGGCGACCCGGGCCAGTGTATACGTGCATGGGTTCTATTCACCACTTTTCCCCCCCTCCAACTCTTTTGTCTTTGTATCCACTTTTCTGTCGTTCTCGCGTGGCGTGTTTAAGACAATCGTTATACATGAACACAATTTCCAGTGGCAAACATTTAGGAAACACGACTCGTAGAATTTTTACAAGCAGCAACAGCAACAGCGGAGGTGAGGCAGAAAATCCTCTGCATTTGCATGCCGTGAATGCGGAGGCGTCCGGGAACCGCGGGGTCGCTTCCTGTGCGGGTTTACAAAAAAAGTTGCAAATTCCTAGCTGCCATTTACTTTGGGGAGAAACGAAATTGCTTTCAAATTAAACCTTGAATATTTAATGTATTGATCCCTCAGGTCACATAAAATGTATTTAAATTGATAATATTGCCAAGAGTAAAAAAAAGCACACTGACATCGCAGCAACTGGAGGATACAGGGTAGGGCATGAATCGATCTCTTCATGATTAATTTCATAAAGGAAGGTACATTAATAGGAAATACTCCGTGAAACTTATTATGCAAGTTAAAATCAATACGTACAGTCATGTACGAGGCGTGTTTTTAAAGTAAGGTCCGTTTTAATCACTGTTTATCATGGGCATAAGAAAATCTGCACCCTAAATGATATTTATCCACATAGTAGCTCCAAGGGATTATGCTTTGCTATATCTTATTTTCATTTTATTATACTTATTTTCCCTCTCCACACGTGACGCAATATAAAAATGATAGGGCCATGTCAAACAGGCACGGCCGCAAAAGCTGTTAACGTACGAGACTACCGTTTTATGAAAAGTATATGTGAGATTGTGACTATGAAGTGATTTCAGTTTAATGGCCAATATAGAAACTAAACAGGTTGTGGAAACATGCTGAACTTCTGGCTGAAGTGGTTCGTGCAAAATTAATAAAAATGTACAAATTATGTAAATGCTGTTTTAAATAATTGTATATTCATGTTAGTGTTGCTCTCATTATCTGTGATCATCATTATTTAGATTTTGTTTAGTTCGTTTTTTGAGCCAAATATTTACATTTACACACAAAATGATACCATAAGTTTTTTAAATCATTGTTTCAAAAAAATAAAGAAAACTCGTGCTTTGAATTAAATAATTTGCTCTTCTATTACTAATCATAATGGTATCTAAGTGTCTAAATTGTCGACCTTTTCCAAAAATCCTGATGCATTTCATTAGTAACAAATGAGAGTGTACGAGGTCCCAATATCCTTAAATAATTGGATACTATAACATAATTAAATTTCCTCTTTCTATAATTAGTGAACCGATATTGAATGCAAAGATGTACATGTATAGTTCCTTGAAGCTACTTTCCACTCCTCTCTTGAGTCTAGTGAGGTCAGGTGACTCGGGTTAGGCAATCTTGTTACTTTAGTACTCGCTTTAAATTTCTGCTTAACATTTAGCGAGCCATGACCGGAAGTGATATTTCACGTGCATGCCGTGGCGAGTCTATGGCGCTCCTACCTTTCTGGAAAGCGTCTTGCAATTGACCCAGAAATGGTTATGTCATTAGCGCTTAAAATCTAGTTGCAGAAGTTGAACATTTTTGTGCAACTGAGGCATGGTAAGTTTCCGCTGCGGTGAACAACAGACATTCAGAACCTGTTAATCATCCTGACAATTTAATTATGCCGAATTCTGCAAAGGGGACAATAGCAAACTTATCTGCCATATGGCGGGTCATGCCCCCATCAACAGTAATTCATGAATTAATATTTGATCGTGTTTTAAACATGAAACTACAATATACAGTAATAGCAAAGAATTGCGAAATATTTTCGTTCCAAATATTATCTTAAATGGAAATACATGTAACTGAAACCAAACACTGGTATTGTTATGTTGCATGCAACATCAATCTCGATTTTGTGTTGCATCATCGTGCATCTGTGCCAGTGTTGCCACTTTATTCGAAATATTATCTGGTAGCACTACTTATCATTGTGAAACGTGTTTCATTAGTGAACTAAATGCTGGACATTATAGTATTTTGAAACATTAAATGACATTTCAATTGTGTAGCTGTGGATAAGTTTTCCTCAATCTATTATTTTATTATCATAATGTTTTTTGTTGTTCTTAAGTAATATGACCGTATTTAAACAATTAATATACACATATTCACAGGCTACATTAGTAGTTAGTTCAACATCGATATATACTATAAGAATAAATCCTGTATGGCTGCTAGCGAAACTACAGCTTGTTTTAAATGTATATAATCGATAGCTTTGATGGTTTTATGCCTACATATATCCGCAGTTTGACAAGTATTGACTTTTGTGCGACGTGTTGCTGGAAACAAACTCCAAACGTATAGATTTCGGAAGTTGACACAGTCTAATGTGGTCCGGAAATCTGAGAAAGACAAATAGTTTTTATTGAAAAGAAATCAGTCTTGCATTTGAAACAGGATACCTTTTAAAGGTTTATAGGTTCTGTTCATATATGTGCATATACGACGATGCTGCCATGGTAGAGGAAGTATTTTTGCTTTGAAAAATATTCATAGCTGGCCCCTCAAGGCATCGTTTATTTAGCTGTGAAATTTAACAATATTTTGATGTCGTTTATGAAAACCAAAACCGCATCTTGCATGTGAAGAGAAAGCGAGAGAGAGAAGACACATTGGCTCTTACATGCATATAAGTTGTGAGGTTTCTGTGGCAAAGTATAGCGAAATGCAATTATGTGATGAAAAGACTTAAATCTTGCCCCCAAACCTTAATCTCACTTAAACGAAATCTGTAAGCTCTGGCTTTGTCTTAAAAATCCTAAGAAAAATACGTGTGGCCACGGAGATATGTTTTTCTTAGAGATTATAGAGCACATTCGTGGATACTCAACTCAAACAGTTTTTTTCCTTTATCTATAAACGGATAAAAGGACTCGCTATTTTTAGCAGCTTGTTGGTTCAGTTTAAATAAAATTTTCTCGCCTTATCAACAATTTTCAAAATTGCAATGCGTTTTTTTGTCTGAGCTTTGATTCCGGTTTGTCTAGGTATGTATGTAGGTTTAATAACAAAACAGGAAAAATGGTAAAATGCTTTGAAATGTTAAAGGTTAAAATGTTTTGAAATACAGGATGAAATTAGAACTTGAACCACATGCTGCAGTACATGTATGTCATGATGTCATGAGACTCTCACGAACCAATGTCTTTGAAATTTTTTATTAGGTTGAGGCATAATACAGTGGATTCCGCTTTATCTGGACACTGGTTAATCTGGGCAGCCATTTATTAGGGCGAAATTGTCAAGAACAAATCCGGACCGTATATATTTTTTAACTTCGCATATTCTGGGCAGCCGCCTAATCGGGGCAAAACGCCTCCGCCGGATGTGTCCAGATTAAGCGGAATCGACTGTACTACTGTATACCCAGCAGGTAGCAAAAATTATCCAAATGACGTCATATTATTTGATTTTAAAGGCATCATTATCTGCAAGACATGTAAGCATGACGTCACTGTGTCATTCACTCGTATTATTTTTCTCTCTATTGGCATCCTCACTTCAACGATAATGACGTCTTGTTTCAATGAAAAAGGGTTTTTGTGAATATAATAAATGACGTCACAGTTCAATGAAAACAACGTCTTTTAATGAATATGTTTCAGACTATAGCCATTTTTGTTGTAAGCAGTAAGTAGTATAATATATAAGATGTTTCATAAACGTATTTTTATATATGCGTACATGGAAATTACAGCTGAAAAGTTAAACTACTGTACGTTCCAATAAGTATAGGTTGAGTTCCTAACTATCAGAATTGATTTAACATTGACTTTTTGATTAATGGATAACTGGATGACGTTGATAAAAGACGACGGTTGTATCACACTGTATTGATATTATGATATACCCCTCTTTCGAGTCATATATACTACGTTAAAAAAACACGTGATCTCAGAAAAAGAAAAAAAAGTGCAAAGTTGGGTTCAACGCCTCGTGCGAAAACATGGAAAAATGACAAGTGAAGGGATCTGGTGGAAGATAAATATATATGTGATGGGTGACTGAGGTTCCATCAAATTGTTAAGCAATATTGTAAGGCGTGAAAATAAACGCCTTTTAGCGCATACAAATGCAACGGCACAAACGGTTTCTTTCGTTTAGACCAATTTTCAACAATGTCGTCACGTGGCCGGACGCCATTGCCCATACTAATGCACAACGATTTCCGACGACTACTCCAAATGCAACTGCAATACAACAAGGTGCTCTTTTAACCTTATTCTAGGCATTGGGCAATCGCTGCACGTACGTGTGTGTACCTTAATTCTTAGCTGAATCTCAATTTTCTATACAGAACATGATGTCGGTCACACCCAGCCCTGTAGAACAGGCCGACTTAAATTGCACGCTGTGTGGCACACACACACGAATGGGTCTGGTGACGATTATATGCTTTCATATAATCCATACTACAGAAATCGATTATGTAAGAAGTGCAGGTGTAGCCCCGTACACAGATGCCACGCAGAGCACGTAGTATATGCAGTTAAAATTGTCAAAAAACGAATGTAAAAGCTCCACACTTATTGTTGGCAGGGTAAAACCCTGATAAAGTGCATTTGCATCTACACGCAAAGGAGCATTGTTTACACTTTTGGAAATGTTAGCAAGTTTAAATGTAACACTTTTAGAAATTGATTGTGTTATTCACCTGAATATTGATTTTTCAGATACCATGCATGCAATTAGTCACTCTCTGGTTTTAACTTTGTTTCTTCCAAATGGCCATAACATGATTTTTGCAACTTTTTTTGGAATGAAGGGCCAGTATATTATTTTGGAAATTCTGTTTAAAAGGTTCACACTCTACCAGGGGGTGATACTAATGGTACTACTAGTACACTAATGGTATCTATGGGCATTAGGACAAGCATTCTGTAATCTACATCGCTTTTAGTGTACTCTTTGGACGTTGAGATTTTCGTTTAACTTCTTCAAACATGTTGTTAATTTCATTATTTGTTACTATATAAGCAGCTAAGTGCCTATAGTTTAGTTGTATCATGTACTTATGTTGGACATTCATAAAACAAGTATTCGATTCCCAAAGCAGCTATTCCGATAGCATTTTCTGTTGTAATTTTTCACTGTCTATTCTGGCTAGTGTCAGCTGGCCACCTATCTAACAATCGTCCACGAACACTGCTGTCTTATCAATTCTTATTGCACCCTGGGCAGTGATCTGACTGTCTTGGACAGTGCGTCAGACATATGCAGTTTAATTGGCATAAGTATTAATTGTCCTTTCTATTGACGGGAAGAGCTTCAGTTGCTCTCTGGCGTCATAAAACAACAATCAACCGACTAAACAACTTGGTCTAAAATTTGTTAGCCACTTTCCATGGCTATTCGTTTGCTCAAAATCTGTTAAAAAGTCAATTGCAAGCAAGGAAGGAACACACAATAGAATAAAGTATGTAAAACGAGCCCAAAACATCAAGAACAACAATGATAACAAAGACGTTGAACATTGCAATTACAACAGTCGAAATGTTCGAGGAAACCGCTGAAAAGGCCAAGTTGGGTTTTAAGTTACAATAGCCCCTGTAGGTTGCAAAATAATTCATGTGTATTTCAAAAGATTGAAAAGATATTGTATACATGCATTATTAATATATGAACTTTTGAAACATGTATACATGCATGTTTCTCTAATTAACTTGTATTGATCAAATTACCATGACAATACTGCAACTTGTTTGTTGTAATGATGACGCAATTTCGTTAAGCATTACTGATTATAGAAGAATAAAGTAAAGACCACAGAAAGGGCACTAACATTTTGCAAGAAATTGTCGCATGTACCTTAGAAGTTCAAAAGTATGTAGCATTTGCATCCTTGGTCAGTTAAATATCTGATCATGTCAGTTTCAGTTCCAGCAGACAAAAATATTGTATATCAGAAGGGTATGGAAATTATATATAACAGATGGTATATAATATGTGTACATTTGCACATCATAGATAACATTTACTGTATTGAGGGTGAAAGTAAAGTTTGAAGGCTACTGTAACCTCATGAGGCCATGATGAAAAAGTATATAGGATTTTAAATTACCTAGACACTGTCTGAATCGTTCATGATAACCCCATATGTGCAAGAAATGCGCGTCTGTATATATTACTTTGTACAATACGTATGCATAGCAGGAATACAGACCTGCATTATATCCAATATAGTTTTATATTTAATTAAAGTCATTATCGTAGATCCAATCTAAATGAGTTGCATTCGTTAATAAGCGAGTTTTGCGCCTCAGATGCCTATCTAAACAACAACTGAATGACGGAAGTAGTATGTATGCTCGTGTTGCAATTCAACATATATCGCTTTTATAGCTTTTTCGAGGCCATATCATATCCCATTACCACGTCGAACTTAAATCGTGATGGGTTAGTAAAACCCATGGCCTCCTATACGCCGACGTTGGTATGTGGCAAAACATACGCCATTAGAGCTGGCATTGCGTCGAAAATGCCTACAAACCGTTCAAAAACTAGCGAATGTGCAGACATTAAAATTTATTACGATTTCGGCGTAAGATTATGGTTAATCCTAGAGCATTTAAATCATTAGTGTTGGATCCCAGCAATTCTGCAACTAAGGATCAATTATTTTTAATAACCCATATTTACATAAAAGTGTATTCTAGTCATGGCATTAATTAACTTTTATCACCTTTTGAAAAGCTCTTCTTTGAAGACAAAATCTCTATGTGTATGCTGTAATGCGAGAGAGACTGGTGTTGAAAATGCTGTGGGACAGTTGCCGTGTTGAAATAAAATACGAAAAAAGTATATAGTGTTGTGTAGAAAATAATGCATCCAACAATGGCCGCCATATTGGGAAGCCATGAAATTGTTTTGGAAACTTGTTGCACTATATAGATATAGTGACTATAGGCAATTTGCAGTTCTCGTAAATTTCGCAATATTTCTAATTTAAAATTAAAGTTCCTTACTTTAAACTCAAGTTTTTCAGAAAAAATTGTTAAAAAACCTATACATGCAGTTTTGGGAAAAAATTGAATACCGTTCGTCTTTATGTTCCGGTTATTTTACCGATCGTTTGGTTTTGTCAAAGAATAAGTTTGTCTCAATGTTATATCGTATATTATTACCTTGATCAATTAATCAATTTTATACAGAAGAAATAAAAAGTGTGGAAAAAATGTAAACCATTGGAGCATTAAAAACATTTTAGCTTCTGTAGTCTTAGTCTCATAGAACTGTCACAATGATTTAACTTTTACCTTGTACAAACAGGAAACATTTAAGTCTCCCTATCTATAACAATAAGTTATATTGTTTTCCTAAATGTATAGATAATAAATAATATACCGTATTGAGAAGGCAGTATTAATTCCTTTAACCTCGTTGTCTGACAAATCCACAATTCTTTGACAAAATTGCATTTGATATCAAATGAAAACTACATCTTTACTTTTAAAATCTTGTATTCAAAGTCTTTATACTGCAGCAGCAATATCACTCGCATTTCTTGAGAAGCATTATAATGACATCAAGGCTTAGTAGTTGTTTGTCCTTTCCTACAAAATTTATCGTGGGATTTCCACAAGTGCAAAATGTTCCGTTTATCTTGTTGTCTGAAGACAGTGCAAACAATAGTTTGCAGAGGAATTTGTTTGCATAGAATTCGAGCATTTTTCTGTTGCACAGCCTACAATTTTAAACGTTCCAGATTAAACATATCGCATGACGTGTATTTGTCATTTGTGGTATATTTTTGTTTGTTTCCGTCCACAGTGCCCTATATTTTTTCCCCCCGGAAACATGTTATTACATACCTTATTCGAATTTGCATTAAGCCAACAATAAAACGTGTGCTCGTTCCATTAAGGCATTATAGCCGCTTTAATTGAAGCGTTCCATAACGCTGCTTTTATATATTATTATTCTTTTGCAAATGTAGTGTAATCGATCGGGACGTTTGTAAAAGACGTCCACTTATAGTGCAATTCTAGCTAGTGCATTCGCGTTTAATGCATATCAACGAACAAAAAGATGGATCTGTGTTGATATAAGTGAGACGATATAAAATTCATCCGCTGATGCATTTGCCAAATTGGTTAACAAATTGCTGAGCTTTTTACAATATTTGCATTGCATCGTGCTTCCATCTATAAAATAAAGGGGAATGGTATTTCATATTCATCCGTTCAAGTTTTGATGTGCAATCTGTAGAAGAGTACATACGAAAAACATGGGCGATATGAAACTTGAGTGCTTTGAATTATGGACGATTCAATGCAGAATTAGCGTTTCCATTTAGCTTTAACCTCAGTCGACAATGTTACAAAATCGAATTGAGGATTGTTTTGGTTTTTATGTGTTGTTACAGAAATAAATTATGGTAATGTTTTTCAACTGGTGCATGTGCCGTGGAAAGTTTGCAGGAGTGCAAACAATTTACCTTCTATATACTATTTTTGTATAGAAATCAGTATAAATGTTCGACAAGAGCAGTTTATTTATTCATAACGTAATATTTCTTTATTCCATTGTTAAAAATGGACAATTTTTACTTCTTATTCACTACAGTGTGCCGCAATAAATTGTAACATGAAGTTTGGAAAATAATATAAACGACCTTGTTACATACTACACACATCTCGTTATGGGCTAAACATAATAAAGAGTTTGAGCCATCCAACGTTAACGAGACGATAACGGTAACGATATCGAGAAACAGCGCTGGCGACCCGGAATGTCAAGGACTACCATATGCGAAGCATGGCATTCCAATGCCATTCCGGACTTCCCGCGCTATTTCATGTTAACGTTATCGTTATCGTTTCGTTAACGTTGGATGGCTGAAACTCTCTAATACAGACTGTTGTCTAATACAGACAGACTGTTGGACTGTCGAACATTGTCATCCATTTTCAATTTTTGGCAGTATGGACTCATGCATTGCAAAGTTGCTTTTCGGTATAAATGTATTTAATTCCAAGAACGATTGGGGCTCTATTGAACACTGAGTGGCCCAACGCAGTCTTAATAATTAAATATGTACATACATGTAAACATATCAACTGAATGTATGTACAAGGTTATTAACAAAACAAGAATCCATGCATATGTGGCCAAATATCTGATATGTCCATATTTCATCCTGGCATTTGTCATCTGACATTTATCAGGCTTATGGTTTTCTGTCAGGATATATTATTTATACTCTATGGCATTGCAAAAATTCCTACTAAATTAAGTCCAGTTAATTATTTTCGATGAATTTCTTTAATTTCAAGCTTGAATTATTTGTGACATTTCATGGTTTTGCGGTTTTCATTGCGCTGTACCGCACTTTCTCTCGTTAATAGCCTGCACGAAACATTGTGCATTGTTGTAATTAAATGAATCGATGAAGTAGCCTTTCAAAACTGAATCGTCAGTGGGCAGTATTAAACTGCAGTAATGCCAATTCCAAAATACATCACTTTTATTATTTGATAGCAAATATACTTTAATACAGCATCTCACTTGACAAATATTGAACATTATTTCTCTTAATATAAGTAAATTAAAGTTCCGCCAAAGCGTGGCACTGAGGTTCCCTGTGGGCAACAAGGAACTGTTACCAATATTATGAATCAAGTTTGCCACCTGGTGTCTTTTGTTCGCCATACACCTGCCTTCATTATTAATGACCAAGTAAATAATGGTAATGTTGAAGGTTTAGAAAACTCTGCTTGGTAAAACTGTGTCGACGTTTCATTATTAAATTCAATGGAGATACACTGTACGCCTTATTCTTAATGGACAATAAACTATAGTTGCTATAATTTAAAAAAGTCCAGAGGAAGTGCTGTTACATTATTATTTGGCTATCTTCTTACATTATGGAAAAGTTTGCCTGAGTTAAGTTTGTTGATTGCATACGATACTGCATTGAAATTCATTAGTATGCAGCATATGTCTACAAACAAAACCATAGAACTCTCTAAATTGGAACTCAACGAGATCCAAACGAGAAAAGTTGTTTATGGGCATATAGTTCTTTTTTGTGTGCATACAATTAGATGATGGAATAACCTTTCTAGCAAAAGTTCAGATTTACCAAATGTTCAATTTTACATTGAATTGAATTTTATATATTAGTATGCAATCTACAAACAAAATTATTATTTCTGAAAAATAAAGATTTATAGCGAGTTATTTTATTCTGAAAAGGTACTGAAATTGTAACAGTTTTATAATCTGCCAAAGTCATTCAAACATCATATCTCCGTCCGAATTTGAAGTGATGAAACCAGGCATTACAAGCAGGACTTACATGCACCGCCGCGTAAGCCGATTCGAAGCCGTTAGCCGTTACACTTCCGTTTCACGCCGCTACTCAACTTACCTTGTAATACCAAAAATAAAGACGCCGAAAGTGACCTGATGTCACCATCGTGATCGTCATTAGTATACAGCAATGTTAAGATAATTTTAATTTGGATTTTTAAACATTACAATAATTTCTGAAAATATAATCATTTGTTCAGTTATTTAATGTACCCATCCGACAGTCAGTCACATTTACAGTTTAATTACTGCAGTTTGCGAAAATCACGTCATCATATCACCAATACTGCATTCTCAAGAACACACTAGCGCCATTGGCTCACAGCAGTATTCCCCGTTGCTAATGGACATATGCCCCAACAGAGTTGATCGCGTTAGCCACAGGTGTATACACACGTGAATATATCGATTTCTAATTTTAACTACCCGATGATATTTCATTTTTTGTGTGTGCCTGGCTTTAATTCTTTTCGAAATCGATATCTGGGTCAGTGACAAAATTAAGACGTCCGCGTTATCGAGGTTCTGCATTATTTGATTGCCATTCCCAGCGTTCCATGCCGGACACGTAATTAAATACAGTTTTTTTTGTTTGCATAGGGTTTGACGCGCTAATGGTCTCTTTTAGGACGGGTGAGGGGGAGGGGGGGAGATTCAGGATTTGAAAAACGATCATTATATAGCGTTGTTGTTATTGTTGGTCCCATTTGAAAAATGAGTTTTTGCAAATTTGAATAATGCTGGCAGGAAAGCGGTGCGCTTATGCATACATAATTCATGCCCCATGCATAGGTAATGGAGATAGGCGAGATAGAGACGTTGTCGTCCATTTTCCCTTGAACACGTGTTGTATGTGAACGGAACTGTAAACACGCCGTCCGTGCTCCTGCTGCGTGGCGCTGCCGCACAAACTGGGATCTGGACGAATGATGCCAACTTCGCAATCCATCACGGATCCAATTCCGTGTTTAAAAACACTGCGGGGTTCCGGATCCCGACAGTCCTTTTCAGACAGGCAGTTGGAATCTGGAATTGTGTACTTTTCGAGGTATACATTGCGGAATTGTACGTTTTAATACCTGTCGTGGAGCTCAACAACTGGGACTAACATTTAAAAATCCGCTAACGTCATTGTATCGGTTTTCTGTCCTTTTAAATTTGCAAAATTACCCAGTACCCATATGCCCTCTCCTTCCCACCATGCATGTGTACAGGTCTAGGTATTAACTTGCTTTATTGCATCACATGTACATGTTTGGCTTCCATAGAAGCCAAAACTATATCTGCGTTAAATTATTGATTTCAAGCGCTATTTCGGTTCAGCGTCCCCTGGCGGCGTACGAGTGTTTAGCATAACATTTCAGTATTGTCCACTATATATTTCATAGTCCACCATTTATATTCTTCATGGCCAGGCTATTGTATTGTGGCACATTTATAGAAATCACTATTCAGTGCTGCAAAACTTTTCGAATTGCAGCAACAAAATGGCTGCTTCCGGTGTAAAAGGGCAGTCATTCCGGAAATGATGTATATACTAAAGACTTATACGCCACCAGGAGTTACTGAACTGGAATAATGTTAGTTAACTGTAATAAAGTAATTAAACTCAGTGCCTCCATCTTTGTTTCATCTACTACATGTAGTTTATTGTAGTTATATAAAATTTAATACACTATGATCATTGCATTGTTGATCTTTCCTGTGTTTTATTGGGTTCACAAGATGGCTGAAAATTATTGAACTTTATCCTTGCACAATTGACGGTTGACATGTGTGTATCATTCAATTGGGATGGGTCTTATAATTATAATTAATCAGATTTATAAGTCACAACTTGATTACTGTCATAAGGTACTGTTTGAGCATGGTTCCATTTCAGGCATCTCAATTTGGAACTTAGACTAAAGTTCGTGCTTAAGTTACATTTGATGTTTTTTTGATTTTTAAAAAAAATTGATGTGAATTTTGTTCACAGAAACCAATTTTGTTCATAAACCCATGGATGAAATGTTCCCATTGGACACATTTTTTCTTTATGGATTCCATGTGTACATTGATACAAGAGGTCAGTGCCTATTGTATGTACAGAAAATTACCTTTATGTTACGTGAAATGGGATCATTTTCCCTCGAAATAACGCAGTTTTGAGGTTGCAGTTATATGACCTGCATGCAGTTTCTAGTTTTTTGTTATTCGTTGAACTTGTTTACTTCGAGTGCAATATTATAGTGCTTCCGCCTTCACATACTAGAGTCATCAAGGATTTTCAACTATGTTATTCATATTCAACAGTGCGGTATAATATACGGTATAGTACTGACCATTGATACCAATGCATACATGATGCACATGTTTGGTATTCAAAACCGTGTGTTGGACGTTCAAGTGTCCTCATATGTAATTATAGCAGCACAGTCATCTAGCCATCTGTGATTAATTAAATTTTCCAAATACAACATTGCCTGTGCCAATCTGTCAGTATAAATTATTGATATGATCACGTTGGCTTTGTCATATTGTGCAATTAAAATGTACTTTCTGAAAAAGTAGTTTTTTTAATAAACCATTTTGTTGGCTTAGTTGACAAATGATGAAATAAGGTTTTATTTTAGTATAATAATAACCGAAAATATATTACGCGTTCATTTTGAGAAATATTGCGAAGCTACATACTAAGAAACACCGCTCAATACTTTTCTGGAAAATTACTCAGTCATTTTGACGAAAACCGTTCAATATCTTTTGAGGAAAGTAGTTGTCAACATTTCTATAAAATTGTTGAGTCTTCTTATTTAACCTTTCTAAATATATGTGTGGCAACAAGAAAACCAATAAGGCGACTCTTGGTATGACATTGTTCCTATGCAACCCGATTTCTTTACAGTTACACGCTTGCATATAATACTTTACATTTCGTTTTCTAATTGATATTGACCAAAGTATCAATTTTTACCTCTTTGGAAATTGCCTTGTATTCTGTATGTAACGGATGAATAGAAGGCAGTTCCGCCAGCCTATAATGCATGGTGCAACTGCTCGAATAACTTAATATTGATTCGGACTTCTTCAGGGATTTTCCCTAATAGCAAAACTTAGGAAATTCTAGCTATTGAGATACTTATCGCTTGCAACAAGAATGAGAAGATTTTCAACTTCTCACCTTCTGCAGCAGATTGATTTTCTTTGAAATTAAATGCGTTTCTAGTGAAATGTTCGATGCCATATATTCTCATTATTTGCCTTCACCCCTTTGAGTTTGCAAGTGCCCCAGGGGAGGCCATTTCGTGTTAACAGCATTCCGCTACACGTATAGAGTAAACACGAGCGTGATCTGGGTAATCATGCCTCTGTTCATACTCGGCGTGTTAATTATAACACGTTGTAATTAAAAGGATTCGCGAAGAAGTGCGCAATTCCAAGAGGCGGCGCTGCCAGCAACAGTCTTTGGAAATTATGGTAGCAGCTGCATTTGGCATGTATATGGCGCAGTGTGCAGCAGTATGGCCCAGGGCAATCAATGCCTAAGTGCAGTATATGATTCTGCATGCCAAAAGCCATCGTTGGATATTGGAAAATGTCTCGATTGCACGCGGTCTATTGCTTCTTAAGACATGGTTTCATTTGCAAGAATTCTCATGCATCGGTTACGACCGAGTCGTCCCAAGAATATCCAAGAATGGTTTCTACGCAAACGCAATCTGTATGGAATTCAATATTGACCAAGTTGCTGAAAGTTTTAAAATGTGCAGTTTAACTTTAAAAATGCAATCAAGTAAAAGTACACAACACGTGTTTTACATCAGGGTAATGTTGGATTCTTCTTTTTCATGCAATCGATGTAAATTGCCATTTTATAAAAAAAAAGTGTCCACAGTGGCATTAAGTCAAAACCTGCAATGTACCACATTTTTAATGGTAGTGTTTTTCTACTTTCGTAATGCTAATTAAATGCCAAATTTTATGAAACTATAGACAGTTTTAGCATGCCAACGTCTTTAAACATACATTAACTTTAATGGCGGGAAGGGAGGAGCCACGCATTGAACTAACCAAGGAACTAACTGAACGTAATGAGTGCGCATGCGTGATTATTCCCTTCCCGCCATTAAAGTTTAAGGTATGTATAAAGACGTTGGCATGCTAAAACTGTCTATCCTAATCGATAGTCTTCCAAATATTTAATATTAACTCGATTATTTAAAAAAATCGTGATAATAACATTAATATGAGAACTACGTTTACATATTTTAAATCGCTCTTGCCTTATTTCAGGATTTCTTATTTATTTGTAAATAGATGGAGTAAATTGTAAAAATGTTGGTGATCATTGTTCGATATGGAAGGAAATAATGTTCCACCTTATATAGGGCATTGTATCTACAATGCAAACACGTTACTGTAATGTTTCAAAAATCGACTTGGGAGGCAATTTAACTTCCTGCAGCATATTTAATATGTACTTGCGCATGCATTAATATGGGTCAATACTATGGCGACTAAATTGCATTTCTTCTTCGTTTTTCTTTGCTCGTGTTGGCTTGAAAATTGGTCTAAATAGGCATATATATATATTTACGAGGATATTGCATGAATTGTATACGACAAGCAACAGCTTTTTCCATTTCCAGAGTATAATGCCTCCGTGTGACGTTAATATCCAGACATGAAGTGTAGTAGTGGCGTTCCAGAAATGAAGAGCATGCAACCTATAATCGATTTACATTAAAAGTTATATATTGGCCAGAAAAATGTCAGGTGGAAGAAATATTCGGTGGTAATAAATATACCAAATAGTGGGGCACGCTGGTGATGTATGAGAAAATTTTCAATTCCGTGACGACGATTGTGATGTGCTCGAGGTTCTTATTTATCATCCAGAGAAGAAACGTTCTTGAACATATACAGCTTGTTCGCATGCAATATACATGTATTATACATCAACACAATGCACTATAGACTACTTATTTCCTGTACACTCAGGAGTTATACTATATGTTCTAAAAGAGGGTGGAAAGTCCAATTGCACAGAGATGGTCCACAGTCTGAAACACTGTATATTACAGACTAGGTTCCAGACCTCATTCTGAACAAAGAAAATTGCATGTATTCTGATATAATATTATATATATGATAAACAGTATTTTGATATGAGAGACTCTGATTTGGAGGAAAGTTTCGTTGTAAATATTTCTCGTAAACACGTCCTCTTATAACAATAAGAGGACGTGTTTACACTACTTCTTCCAATATCTTTTTCTGGTAAACTGTACAAATATTTAATTAACACATATGTTCAAGTACATGTATTTGCACTCACTTTATTTATATGATCAAAACGCAACAACAAAACATTTTTAAGTCATGCTTGCAGGTGGTTCCATATATCATGCGAGTTCAAATATGAAACTGGCATATACAGTCGATTCCGCTTAATCCGGACACATCCGGCGGAGGCGTTTTGCCCCGATTAGGCGGCTGCCCAGAATATGCG